>JABUQX010065645.1:0-22500 GCA_015478945.1 Trachelipus rathkii | reverse complement strand
GGTTATTGGATATATGTGTGTTCTTCCGATATTATATATATATATATATATATATATATATATATATATATATATATATATATATATGTATATATAGAGAGTATATATATGTATATATATTCAGAGTGTCTAAAGCCGACATCATGTAACTAGAGAACAACAGCACCTACAGTAAGGGGCATATACATTGTTGTATTAAGTGCATGGCACAGAAGAAAAAGACTTTTGACCGCAAAAAAAAAAAAATAGGGCGCCCGGAGTGTTAGGGTAAGCAACCAACGACTACCCACGGTAGACCACCCCGATGCGCCGAGTCGGGGCTCGGCCTCTAGGTGGACTAAGGGGTGGGATCCCCCTCCCGGGATGGTCTCCGGAACCCCGCTCTTTGTGTTTTTGGGTGTCGCGGGGGTTCCTCCGACCATCCTCCGGGGTATGAAACATCCCCCTTCAGCCATCGGCTCGGAGCCCCCAAAAGGGTGGTAAACTCTTTTAGGCCTCGAGCCGAGCCCCTATATGTACATGATATATATATATATGAAGTATATATATAGAGTATATATATATATATATATATATATATATATATATATATACCGAGCCCCCTATATGGCCATGATATATATATATATATAAAATAGTAGTGATTTACTTGCCATAGTTACTTTGAATCTTTCGTCATTAGAATATAAAAAATTGTACCTATTTTCCTTAAAAATTTTGCCATATATTATTTACCTGCTTTATGTCTTGTAAAATGCAATGAAAATGCTTTAGGAAGGCTTTTAAAGGCCATTCTCATTATAAATATGTATTAAATGACAAATATAAATTAATATTTAAAAGTCACTAAATAAATAAATAAATCTTTAAATTTAAGTTTGCACAGCACAAGCGATATCAACTTAATCCTACAAGGTCAAAATCCGAATAGACGATTTTTTGTTTATTATCGCTGGATATCGATATATCGATAACTTTAAATATATCGATATATCGATGAATTCAAAAATATCGAATATCGAAGCTCAGACGAAAGATTGAAATAAGCCATATATATATATATATATATATATATATATTGATATATCTATATATGGTATATATACATATATTATTTGTAAAAGCAGTTGCCATGCTATATATATATATATATATATGACCCTAAGTTATGTTTTTAGCTATTGTAGTTTTTGAATTTTTTTTTTTTTTTTTTTTTTATATATTTCTAGTATATGATCCTAACAGTCAATTTAAGGTGTGACGATTCAAAAAATATATAGGACCAGTTACGTTTTACGACTCCGTCAGTTTAAATTTTTTTTTTTTAACAAAAGGAATACCTTAAGGGTAAAACCGCAAAGATGCAAAAAGTCGGGGTCTCTCGGCCTTCCGGAAAACTACGGGGTAGGACTAATTCCCCCGGATAGTCTCCGAACCCCTGCCTTTGGTATTTGGGTGTCGCGGGTTTTCCTCCCCTCCCCTACGGGGGTATGGAAAACGTCCCCCTGTGTTCCCCGCGTTCGCGATTCTAATTATATATATATATATTTCATGTATATATTATATATATATAAGTTATTATATATATATATGCGTATTGCTATGTATAAGGTTATATATATTATAGTTAGTTATATATATATATATATATATATATATATATATATATATATATATATCAGCGGCGTTTCTCCATGAACGCAAAGCATGCAAATTAATATGGTACGCAATATTAAGTAAAAAATACCAAGATCATGTATACTATGGTAGGATGAAAATAATATAGGCCTAATATTAAATATTATAAATATTTTATAATAATAAATTTTATATGCCTTTGAATGCAAGCACCTCAGAAAAAAATCCGCTTCTAAAAGAAAAAGCCCTTATTCTATTAGTAAATATGGCCAAAAATGCAATGCAAATGAGAATGACAATTGCTTATGGATTGGGAAAACAATTTTATTCAATAATAGGCCTTATCGCACGACTAAATACGGGCTAATTTACTTACTTTTTTTTTATCATTATGCCTTTAAACCAGAGTTATTTTTCTGCTTTTAGCAAGGGAGAAAAATTAATGTATTTAGATCTTTAATCATAAGTGAATAAGGTTTAAATTTAGTGGCTTTTTTTTTCACATAACGCCTTTATTCATCACGCATTTTAAGTTTTATATATATATATATATATAAGGTTATATATATATGTTGTTATATAGGTTATATATATATATATACTATTATATATAGCATAGCATATATATACTAAGTTACATATATTATACAGTTACAAGTTGTTGTTGGTTGTTGCATATATATATATTGTTGTTATATTATAACGCAGACGGTTGGTTAATGGAATTATTCATCAAGAATTCGTTGAAAGAGTAAAAAAAAAAAAAGAACTATATAGAATATATTCTTAATCTTTTTAATTTTATTCTTGAAAATCCAAAACAATTTGATGGAAATACAGAAAATAACGCAAGAGGCTTGCTTGCAGCTATGAAGTTTTCAGTTTAATTTTTTGTTAGAGACATTTTCTCTAATATTTCGATTTACTGAATACCTTTTTAATCTTTTACAAACGAAATCTATGGATATTTTACATACCTCGATTATTATCGAAGACACTATAAAGAAGATTGAACAACTTAGAGACATGAAATTTGAGGAGACTTTTAATAAAATAAAAGAGAAATGTGGTTCACTTTTATTAAGGAAAAAAGCGAGTTTATCACCTGAAACGTTTAATACACAGTTATATAATCAAACATTTGATAACATTATTGTTCAAATGAAAGAACGTTTTATGTCTTTTAATAATTTTGAATTTATACAACTTTTGAATGGCAAAAAAAATTTAAATCATACAATATTAGTTTTCCTCAAAAGGCTTTTCAATCCTTAAAAATAAATTACCGTTCTTACTTTGACTTTCCACGTTTGCGATCTGAATTGTGTATTGCATACTCAAACAAAATTTTTGCTAAAGATAATGTTGAAGAAATCCTTAAGTATTTATTAGAGAATAAGATTTCAGAATGCCTTAAGGAACTCTATAGACTGATAATTTTAACTCTAACTATACCAATATCAAGTGCGAGTGTTGAACGCTCATTTTCAGCTCTCAAGAGAACTAAAACATATTTGAGAAAATCTCAAATGAAAGTAAGATTGTCCAATCTTTCCCTAATATCGATAGAAAAAATTATCTTAAGAAACATGGAAAATAAAGACAATTTTTATAATTTAATAATAGAAGAATTTTGCAAAACGACCAGGAGAATAGAATTCATGTTCAAAAACCTTCCGTAATAATATTTAAAGTAACTTCTACAGCTGGTTATATTATATATATATTATTATTATTACATATTATATATTATTATTATTACATATATATATAAAGTATGTATATTGTTATTATTATTATTATTATTATTATTATATATTAAGGTTACATATTATTATATATTATGCTATATTATTATTATATATTATTATTATTATTATATATATATATATATTTATATATATATATTATTATTATATATATATATATATATTATTATTATATATATTATTATTATATACATATACATATATATTATTATATATATATATATATATATATTATTATTATATATATTATATATATAAATACATATTTAGTATGATCATACATATATATATATATATATATATATATATATATATATATATATATATATATATATAGGGCCTATATATATATTTGAAGGATAAAGATGTTTTTTAGATTTTCAGTTTCCAACATTGCATGCGTCCAAACATTAGGCAGGAATCGCCTTATTATTATTATTACATTTTTGTAATAAGCTTCACACGCTGATTCCAAATATGTAAATTGTTTTTCGTAAGTGTCGTACTTTCGAGATATTTCATTATGAAAATCATATACATACATAGTTGCTGGCGCTGAGCAGCCATTGAGCAGCAGCGCCAGGCGATATGCTATTGGTTGGATATGGTATAGTTATTATATATATATATATATATTATATATATTATTATACATATATTATTATATATATATATATATTATTATTGCTATATGTATATATATATATATATATATATATTATTATTTAATATTATATATTGGTTATATATATATATATATATTATATATATATTATATATATATATATATACATATTATACATATTATTATTGTTATTTCTCTTATATTTATATTCTTTCAAATAAGCCATACGCTGATTTCGAAATATGTAATTGCTTCTTCTGTAAGTGTCGTACTTTTCGAGATGATTTCATTTTTTTTAAAATTTATTGATATAAATGTGATTTTAAATAATTATTTAAAATATTTCGAAATTTTAATCATGTCCATCACCACTGAAATTCATTGTTAGTACTCATATACTAGCAATATGTTAAAAAAACAATAAAAATCAAAATTGACGGAGTCTTAAAACATATCAGGGGTCCTATGGTATATATATATATATATATATATATATATATATATAGTATATATATATATATATATGATAGCATATATATATATTGGTTATATATATATATATATATATATATGGTCATATTTGTTTTTTAGTTGAAGATCCATTTAACATTTTTCCATTTGATTCGTAGAGAAAATAATTAGGCTGACCTTTCATATAAAACATGCTTAATACTTCATTCATTCACTTATATATAGGGTATATATAGAGTATATATATATATAGGTTATATATATATATATATACATATTGTTATTGGAGGCATATATGCTATTGGTTATTATTATTATATATGGCTATTATTGGTTATTGATATATATATATATATATTATATATATATGTTATGTATATATATATATATATATATATATTATTATTATTATTATATATATATATATATATTATTATTATTAGTATATATATATATATATACATATAGTTATATATATATATATTATTATTCATATATATATATAGGTTATATATATATATATCAAAGAAAAGAGCGAAGGAAATGAAAAGAATTACGAGGAAAAAAAGAGAAGAGGACTGTAAATTAGGGTTGACCAACTCACAGGTGCGATATGGTAAGGTGTAGTGCGGTGCAGCAGAAAATTTCAAACTCCCAGTGATGATACGGTCTTAAACATATTTAGGTACGTTGCAATACTCATTGCAAATGTGATGGAACAGCGCCTTACAGAGATGTTCGGTAAACTGCATAGCTCGGTGATCCCTATTGAGAGAGAGAGAGAGAGAGAGAGAGAGAGAGAGAGAGAGAGAGAGAGAGAGAGAGAGAGAGAGAGAGAGAGAGAGAGAGGCGTGGCAAACAGACAGGCAGAAAGAGAAAGATTAAAAATTAAATAGAGAGAGAGAGAGAGAGAGAGAGAGAGAGAGAGAGAGAGAGAGAGAGAGAGAGAGAGCTTTAAAAAAGTTTGTTCCAAGAAGAGAGGTGGTGTAACGAAATGAGTTTTTCGTCACATCTGAAGACCTTGTAGGAACTAGTTAAAATTATTATTACTAATTGCAGAATTTAAAAGTAGAAAACTATATATTAAATAAAAGAAAAAATTAAAATTTTAATTAACTAAAGGTAAATCAAACAAAATTTTATATTTATTATTTAAATTATATTTAAATTTATATTTATATTTTTCGATTTTCATACCTTTGAAAAATTTAAATAAGTACTTTGAATTTAACCTAATATATATATATATATATATATATATACACATGGTTGGCTATATGGCTATAGGTATTATTAAGGCGCAGGCATACAAAGCAGCAAAGCATATATAGCAATATGTTATGCTATAGCAGCTTATTATTATGCCATTATTATTGGTTACATGGCTAGTTACATATATTATTATTGTTGATATATATATAGATATATATATTGGTTATTATATATATGAAGATAGCATATATATATATACGAGATGGATATATTATTATACATGTATATATATATATTATTAATGTTATTATGTTCTTAATATATATATATTACATATTATACATATATATCATATGTTATGTATATATATTGCTATTCCCTATGATATAGATTTAATATATGTTATATTCTATACATATACATAGATAAATATAATTATCATTACACAGATTAGATACATATATATATATATATATATATATAAGTATATATATCAACTGGTGATATCCTTTTTCCTATCTAACTGATCTATGGTCTTCAAGGTCCCTTAAGGATCAAGTGGGAGAGTCTTGGTGAGACTCTGGACATATCTAAAGCTTTTGACAGGGTATATCATGCGTCGCTACAAGCTACCTTCCTTTTGATTTCCTCCTTCGCTTTGCTTTCCTTGTCTAGTTTCTTTCAGATCGTTCCATTTCAGCTCTTGCTGATGGAGCAACCTCTTCCTCCTCCTTCTTATTAATTGTGGTGGTTCAGGGGTTCTCCAGTTTTATCTCCAACCTTATTCCTACTTTTCATCAACGATCTTCTTAGCTGCATTTCTTCTAACTCTGTTCACTCTAATGCCGATGACTCAACTCCGCCCCTCCACCATTTTAATTCAGCTCCCTCGTTTGTATCTGTGAGTTGCCTCTCGCTACAGCTTTCCGATTCAATTCTTGCCGATTTGGTCGAATTTCAGTGGGGTAACCGTAATCTTGTGAAGTTCAACTCTTTGAAAACTCAACTTCTTCATACCTCCCTCTCTAAAATACCTTCTACCCAACTTTCCTATCCCCTTTGACGGCCCTAATGTCTTACCCGTAAACAACATAAAAATATTCTAGGACTAAACATAAATAGTAAATTGTCTTGGAGACCTCTTACATCACATCGGTTGCTAAATGGCCTCAAAGAAGTCTGTTCAGATTGCTTGAATTTTTTTTCTTCTGCTCAGATACTCCAGTTATATAAAGGTCTTATCTTTCGCCCCTGCATGGAATACTGTTCCCCACATTTGGGGTGGATCCGGTTCCACCCTCCTTTGGATAGAGTTGAAGCTAAGGCTAAAAGGCTTATAAACTGTCCTATACTCTCTGACTCCCTTGACTCTCTTTTCTCTCTGTGTCGTGATGTAGGTGCCCTATCTCTTTCTATAGGTAATACAACGGCAGGTGCTCGCGAGAATTGACATCTCGCATTCCTCCACCACTGCTCGCCCTCGTAACACAAGAGGGGCCTTGTTCTCTCATGAAAATTGTGTGAATATTGTAGACTCAAGGATCGTTGTGGTGCCTACTTCTTTCCAGCCACATCTGTTTGTGGAACTTTGCCTTCTTTTATTTTCCCTGCAATATTTAATCTTCCTCTTTTTAAGTCCTGTGTCTGCACCCACCTGAGGGAATTTGCGTTAGGCAAGGGTCAGGGTGGGTTTACTTTCCATTTATTTTAATTTTTACTTTTCTTTATGTAATTTTTATTTATTTATTAATTTATTTTTTTTTTTTTTTTTCCCTCCTTTTAAAAGGGCATTGCCCGTGAGTGGTGGTATCATGTAAAAATATATTTGTATATATATAGTTATATACAAGTAATTAAAATATATATATATATATATATATATATATATATATATATATATATATATATATATATATATATATATATATAATATAAATATATATATATTTATATATATATATATATATATATATATGCAAGTAATTAAAAAATAATATTTATTTATTAAAAAAAATACTTGTTTTTAACACTATTTCACAAAAAAAAATCTTAAATTTATTACAAAAAACACCCCAAAGACCCTTTCTTCTACCCCCCACCCTCCCCCACTTCAGGAAGAAACAAAAGATGCTTAAGTTGCACATCACAGAGTACTCTCCATTGGCATGGTAATGCCAAAGTCTCTCATTACTCCCTCTCAAATAGACTCAGCAAGGTATGAAATTCACAGCAGCAGATGATGAATGGGAGTTAATTAGACCTTTTAATAATTTAGGGTGAAAAGCATGAATGACGGGGAATTATTTATTTATTTATTTTTTTCCTCCAATTTAAATAAGCGAATAGAATGTACGGTACTATGAGATTAGCAAATTTAAACATTATATATATATATATATATATATATATATATATATATTATATTATTATGAGTTATATAGTATATATATATATATATGTTATTATATATATATATATATATATATATATAAAGAGTGCTATATATATATATATATATATATATATATATATATATATATATATATATATAAAGAGTATATATGCAGCAGATATATAGAGTATATATATATATATACTATATGATCAAAAAGAAGGATGGTATAACAGGTGGTTTTGGGGTGTCGGGAGAAAATGAGAATGGTAGGAAGGTGATTGATTTCTGTGAAGAGAGAGGTATGTGTGTAAGTAATACTTTCTTTAAACACAAGAGTATCCATAAGTATACTAGAGGTGGTGTAGGTAGAGATGGTATCGAAGTGAAAAGTATGATTGATTTTGTGTTGGTGAAGAAGGAGATGTTGGAGTATGTGTTGGATGTTAAATCAGTGAGGGGTTTAGGAATGGGATTATCGGATCATTATATTGTTCCATGTAAAATTAAGTTAGTGGGGGCTTGGATGGAGAGGAAGGTGATACGAAAGGAAGTATGTAAAATTAAGAGTGAGAAGTTAAGTGAACAAGGTAATAAGGATAAGTATAAGAGCGCTCGTTAGTAAATCGGTTGAATGAACGAGTTGATACTGAACAAATCTGGGGGCAAATGAAGGAAGCAATGGTTAGTAGTGCAAAGGAAGTGTGTGGATGTGCTAAAGTAGGAAGTAAGAATGTTAACAGCGAATGGTGGAATGAAGAGGTGATGAAAGCGGTTAAAGGTAAAAAAGAAGCGTGGTTGAATGTACTAAAAGCAAATGATGAAGTTCAAAAGAAAGATGCTTGGAATTATATAAGGAGGAAAGAAATACTTAAAAGGTGCATACGTAGGAGAAAAAAGAGGTAAATGAACAGTTTAGGAGGAGATGAATGGAGACTTACAAGGGAATAGGAAGCTCTTCTGGAAAGAGGCGCGAAAGGTTAAGAATGAGAATAAGGGGAATCTGCTTAGAATAATGAATAGGGATGGTGCTTTCGTAACTGATGAAATGGATGAGGGAGTGTGGAAGGAGCACTAGAAAATCTGCACAATATTAACAGTAATGATGTAGGTGTTAGTGAATGTGTGTGGTTTTGATGGTGCAAGAAGGAATAGGTATTTTGGGGATGAGGTTATTAGTAAGGAGGAGGTAATGGGTAGAGTGAGAAAGTTGAAGAATGGTAAATCTGCAGGTATAGATGAAATTACTAGTGAAATGATCAAGAGCGGAGGCGAGATGGTGATTGATTGGATTTGGAAGTTGTGTAATAAAGCGTTTATGGAGGGTATAGTTCCAAGGGATTGGAGGAGAGGAGTAATAGTACCCTTATATAAGGGTAAGTTATATAAATTATAGAAATTATAGGGGAATAAGTTTATTGAGTGTTGTAGGGAAGGTATATGCTGGTATTTTGGTCGAAAGAGTGCGTCGAGTGACTGAAGGACTGATTGGTGAAGAACAAGGTGCGTTTAGGAGTGGTAGAGGATGTGTGGATCAAATTTTTACATTGAAACAAATGATTGAGAAAATGAGGGAGAAGAAGAATAAATTATATTTAGGTTTTATGGATTTACAACAGGCGTATGATAGAGTTAATAGGGAAGCTTTATGGCAGGTATTAGTGATATATGGTGTTGGTGGGGCTTGAATGGAACTTTGGCAAGTATGTATGACGAAAGTGAAGCGTGTGTAAGAATGTAATGGTCAATGGTGATTGGTTTAGAATTAATAGCGGGTGAGATGTGGTTGTGTTATGTCTCCTTGGTATTCAATGTGTATATGGATGGGGTTATGAAAGAATTCGAGGTGGGGATGGCAGGAAATGGTGTTAGAATGATGGAGAATGGAGAGGAGTGGAGGGTGCCCTACCTATTATATGCGGATGATTTGGCTCTGTGTGGCGAATCTGAAGAGAGCTTGAGAGGTTTTTTTTTGTGTAAAGGGGTTTGTCAGAGTTTGTAAAAGGAGGGGTTGAAAGTAAACGTAGATAAGAGTATGGTTATGGTCAGGAGTGAGATGTTCTTCAGTGTGAAGTTATGTTAGATGAGGAGCAGCTGGAGCAAGTGTCTGAGTTTAAATATTTAGGGTATGTGTTGATGAAGGGAACGGATGATCAGAGCGTAGGTGGAAAGTTGTATCGGCAGGAAGAAGCTGCTGGTAATTAACGCTGGTGAACGTAAAGGGACTAGAAATCTTGAGTGCGCTAGAGTCTTACATGAGGGTATGTTGTTACCTGTGTTATTGTATGGTAGCACTATGGTCTGGAACAAGAAGTATAGATCTGTGTTCAATGTGTTCAGATGGACAATCTTAGGGGTGTACATGCTAGGTGTGAAAGAATTAATAAAATGAGGAATGAACGTATTAGAGAGTTGTGTGGTGTTTAGAAAGGGGTAAATGAGAGAATAAATGAAAGTATGTTGGAGATGGTTTGGTCATGGAGCGGATGAATGAAAGTCGGTTACTAAGCGGATGTATAGTGGAGAGAGTGTTGGGACCGACTGGCTGGGAGACCGAAGAGAAAGTGGATTGAGTCGGTGAACGAATGTCTGAAGTTGAGAGAAATGTGAGTTTGGTGAGGCGAGAATAAAGGTGCATGATAGAGAGAATGGCGGGGTTTTGTATGGGGGTATGGTTGTGGCCCTACATGGGCCAAGGGATGAACCCTTACACTGACGATTTACCATAGTGAGGGTCCGTCGCGGTCCCATGAAGCTCTAGGGTGGATTTTCTGTCTGTGACGAGTTCTCACTAATTAATGGTACAGAGGGGGCGGTAAGGCTGGGCTTTCCTTCTTTCGACTTTGTCATATTCTTCTTCTACTGCTTTTCTTTCCGAAGATGCAGCATGATATCTAATCTCAATTCCAGTCCTAAAGCAAAAAAAGGAAGATTAAAGCAAAAAAGAAAGAAATATATATATATACTCATTATATATATATATATATATATATATATATATATATAATTTATAAGAGCAGCAAAGTAGTAGAAGAAGTATAAAGGTTATTATAATTATTATTATACATATTATTATTATTATTGCTATATATATATATATATATATATATATATAGTTGGTTATATATATATATATATATATATATATATATATATATATATATAGAGAGAGAGAGAGAGAGAGAGAGAGAGAGAGACTCTAGTCATAGTCAGCACAAAATTTCATTTTATGTGATACAGATAAAATCGATTATTATCTGTTTAAAACGTTACTTCGTATCTCTCTCTCTCTCTCTCTCTCTCTCTTTCTCTGTGAAAAACATATCATAATCACCCTCTTTAATTTCTTTCATTTGCTTAACAAATAATCTTTGTTTCGCAAATACTTCGCATTTGATAACTACCAGCCTAAAACGAATATGAGACAAGACAATCTTCAGACTGAAAAATCCCAAAAGATAATCTTATTTAGGATAATGTTGGCAATTATTCATCCATGTAAGTCCCAACTTCAGGACATCAAGATATACACTATTTAACTATTCACTATAAGCATATCTATATTTTGTTTTTCTCAAACGACAAATATCACCCATCTTTGATTAGATCTCAGAGACAGCCTTACTCGAAAGATATATCTAAGGATTTTGCTACATTATTATTATTATTTGAAATATTTTTATATTATTTTTCTGAAATATTTCATACGTTTGATATTTTAAATTTTTCCTTAGTTTTCGGGAATATTTGGCGTTTGAATATTTTTTTTATTTTTTATTTTGATTTATTTTCAAATATTTGCTAATATTTTTAAATGTTTTTCTTTAGTTTGCTGGAAAATTTCAATACTTCTAAGTAAGAATCTGGCTTCCATTCTTGCACTCATTACGAACTATCCTTTTCTTCTCTGAGAAATTGCTTATATATTTTTTTGAAATATAACGTACTTTTGTTTATATTTTTAAGTATTTCTCCTCAGATTGGGGAAATGTTTGACATATTTTTTTTCTGAAATGAATATTTGAAATGTTTGTATATTTTTTTTTTAATATTTCATTAGTTTGATAATATTTTTAATATTTTTCTCAGTTTGACGGAATGTTTGAAATATATATATATATATATATATATATATATATATATATATATATATATATATATATATATATATATATATATATATATATATATATATATATATATATATATATATATATATATATATATATACATATATATATATATATATATATTCCATAAGTTTGACAATATTTTAAATATTTTTCCTTAGTTTTCGAGAATATTTGAAATATTTGTATTTTTTTTAAATATTTCATACGTTTGATATCTTAAATATTTTTTTAGTTTGTGAGAATATTTGAAATAGTTTTATTTTATTTTTAGTTTTCTTTCTTATTCTTCTGTAAGATTTCATACGTTTTTGAAATATTTCATGGCGTTGATTTGGTTTCCCTAAAAGAAAGAGGTTGTCCATGGCCCATGCATAGAAAAAAAAAGTTGATTGTCAGACGACCAAGGAGAGACGTGCCCCAGTTTAAAATACCGACCAAAGAGAAGCCCGGTGGGCATCTTGGAAATGCCACAGGATAGGGCTTGAATGTCAGAAAAGTTGTCTTAAAAAGTGCAGGGCAGTCTTGTGGACATCTTCGAGGAGATAATGTTGAAATTTTCCTTCTCTGAATCACGGTTTCTTTTTTTTCTTTCACTTCATCTCTGGTATCACACACACACACACATTACATATATATATATATATATATATATATATATATACATATATTATTTGTTATATATATATATATATATATATATATATATATATATATATATATATATATATATATATATATATATATATATATATATATATATATATATATATATTATTCCTTTGCAATTCTTATTTGGGATAAAAAAAAATAAAGAATTCTGACACCGTAACTAACAAAGATTTATTTTATTGTACGCGTGTTCAGTTTAGATTTGAGAGAGAGAATAAAAGTGAGTAACTGTGTCTGCAGTTCGCATACTGAATATGGACAAATGTCGTGACTGTCAACTGTCAACTGTCGACTCAAAACGTTTTTGGTTTTGAGTTGATGAAAAATAAAATAAAAGGTTAACCTTTTTTTCTTTTTTTTTTTTTTTTTTAACTTTCGATTATATAAAAAAAATAAATTTATAAATTTTTATAATTTTCTTTTGTTTTTCTTTCTTTTTATAAGTCGATTTTAATAATAATCAAAAAAAATAATAAAATTTTATTAAATTATTTGTTTACATTATATAAAAAATAAGTTAAAAAGTTTTACATTTATTTTTCTATTACAATAAAAAGATTTAAAAATATATTTTTTTCAACTTTTTAGACCACGGTTAAAAATAATTTTTTTCCTTTTAACTCCAAATTATAATGGATTAATTAATTTAATAAGGAAGGGTCTAGGGTTCGACCCCTAATCAGGATGTTAGAGCATTTCCCTTCTAGAATAGGGCAATACCCATAAGGTGCGGAATTTTATTAATATATATATATATATATATATATATATATATATATATATACATATCGTTGCATATATATATAGGTATATATATATATATATATATATATATATATATATATATATATATATATATATATATATATATATATATATATATATTGATAAGTTATTTGAAGGATTATTTTTTTCTTTTTTATCTTTCATTGTTTTAACCATATTATAATTAATGAATAAATTAATTTGTAATTATTATTATCAATTAAATATTAATTTAGAGGTTATTAAATATATATATATATATATATATATATATATATATATATATATATATATATATATATATATATATATATATATATATATATATAAATTTCTCTATATATACATATATATATATATATATATATATATATGATGTCGGTAAGGATTAACTTTCACTCATATATATATATATATATATATATATATATATATATATATATATATATATATATATATATATATATATATATATATATATATATATATATATATATATATGTATATACGGTATATATATAAAGAGTTATATATATAGAGAGAGAGAGAGAGAGAGAGAGAGAGAGAGAGAGAGAGAGAGTATATATATATATATATATATATATATATATATATATATATATATATATATATATATATATATATATATATATATTTATATATATATATATATATATATATATATATATATATATATATATATATATATATATATATATATATATATATATATAAATAAATTAACACAACAATAAACTTATCAATTGGATATCCAAACGTTGCAATTCTTGGATGTAAAAAGTGTCCAAGGGATATCCATCCATTTGTCCAATTTATATACCTTTTGTTTGTCAAATGTCCGCTTTTTGGATGCATATAGTATACTTTTTGGTTGCCTAATGGACAACCAAAAACATTCATCCATTGGATAGATAAATAAAGTTGTCCGATAGGCATTGTTTTTTAACATCGTAGGGATACCGGATTGAAATTATTATGGACATCCAAGGGATATTCATCAATTTGTCCAATTTATATATCTTTTGTTTGTCAAATGTCCGCTTTTTGGATGCATAAAGTATGTTTTTTGGATGCCTAATGGACAACCAAAACATACATCCAATGGATAGATAAATAGGTTGCCCGATAGGTATCGCTTTGAAACATCGTTGGGATACCGGAGGTAAAATATTATGCACAGCCAAGGGATATCCATTTATTTGTCCAATTTATATACCTTTTGTTTGTCAAATGTCCGCTTTTTGGATGCATAAAGTATCTTTTTTGGATGCATATTGGACAACCAAAACATACATCCTATGGATAGATAAATTGGTTGTCCGACAGGTATCGTTTTGAAGCATCGTCGGGATACCGGATTTAAATATTTTTGATGTCCAAGAGATCTCCATTTTATTCCTTCCAATTGTCTAATTATTTGTAAAATGTCCTCTTTTTGGATGCTTAAAAGTTACCCAAAAGTCCAAAACGTTCATTTAAGCTTTAAGGGATAGATGAATATCCTGGGTATCCATTAGGCATTAAAGAAGTTGGACATTTTGCAATGAATAGGACAATTGCAAGGAATAAAATGGATATCAATTTGACGTCTATATTTAAAATCCGGTATTCTGACGCTGCTTCGAAACCGTACCTATCAGACATCCGATTTATCTATCCTTTAGATGAATGGTTAATTATCTATTAGGCATTCAAAAAACACATTTTGCATCCAAAAAGCTGACATTTTACAAATAATGAATATCAATCGGATAAATAAAATGGAAATATATATCCCTTGGATGTCTATAATATCAATCTGGTATCCCGACAATGTTTCAAAACTATACCTATCAGACAACCAATTAATCTATCCTTTACATGTTTTAGTTATCTATAAGGCATCCAAAAAACATGCATTTTGCCTTCAAAAAGTGGACATTTTACAAATAGTGGGATAGTATATGTATCGGATTAATAAAATGAACCATTAAAAAAAAACATTAAATAAAAAAATGAATAAAAAAACATTGAATAAAATAAACTAAACTAAATAAAATAAAATAAACTAATGAATAAAAAAACCATTCTTTGAAAAATGTAAGCTTCTCGATTCTCAATGCAATAACTTAATTGAAAATCCATCGGAAACAAACAAACTTTAGGGTAAGTAATATAACCTTTTAATTTTATCATTTTAAAAAATATGAAACAAACATTCCCATTGTTACAAAATCAAAATTTACAATTTCTTAAATTTTTAAAAAACAAAATTTGTCTATAATATATATATATATATATATATATATATATATATATATATATATATATATATCTCATATATATATATATATTTATTTATATATATATATAAAAAATATATATATATATATATATATATATATATATATATATATATATATATATATATATATATATATATATATATATATATATATTACACCCCCTCCTTGCATACGGCTCTGCCCGTGAGCGGCGGTGACAACTGTAAAACCTAGTAACCTAGTAAAGTTACATAGCCAACTGGTCCTTCCTGCACCCTCTGAACGTCATTTGAGCAGTATTTTTCGTCATTTTGACGAGTAGTATATATAAAAAATATTGCACAAAAAACATTTCATTAACAAACACAAAATCTTCTGTTAAACATAATTTAACATTTGAAATGAAAAATACTTCTGAAAAAAGCATAATAAAAATAAACCTTTTAAAAACAAAACTGAAGGACGGCTGGCATGTTTAAAAAATGCATATAAAATATGCAAGAAAAACATAAAAAGTTATTAATTTTAAATAAAAAATAATTATCATAATTGTTCTTCTCTTGAAAATAGGATTTGATGAGCATCTTCAAATTATCATTTACTGTTCCTCCTGAAATTAAGATATAAATATATTAGTGTTGCACTGATTATTCAGCAGCAAAAATCTTTATCGGCATAGATAGCTAGTTTTTCACAATCTGGATAAACATTTTTGGAATTATTATAAATTATAAAATGAAATTAAATTAACCTTAAGGAATTTTAATATTATTTTACTTTTCAGTTAACATATTTAATTAATAAGCTACAGTTTAGCCTACTATATTTAAATTGTTTTGTAATTAGTAAGCTAGGAAATAAATATCTAGGCCTATCTGTTTAGCGTTTTGATCATGTAAAATTCAAATATAATTTATAAACCTTTTTGTTTTAATTTTCCCTATTAATAAAATGACATACGGTACAAGTTTATAGATTATTATGAAAAGTTATAAAATCTAAAGCCGTATATTTGGTTACCATATTGAAAATCTACCGCTTGTTCTGAATCAAGCAAAAAAACATATAATATAAAAAATTGTCTTTGTTCATGCAGGTTCTTAAAAAACTTGACAGGGAGCTGCAGCCCCCTGAAGAACTCACACGGACCCTTTGGGATCAACGGCAATGAGTCCCAAGAGTACATTACGACAAAATATCAAATGAAAATATCGGATTAGAAAATTATAATGACTATGTTAGGGATGTGAACTAATCAAGTTGGTGATTTTTTATGCAAGGCCAAGTGATTCTAATTGATGATTACCAGTTTTCAATTATGCCAATTATGATTCGTGCATGCATAAATCGCCTTTTTAATTAATTATTTTTGATAAAATTAGTAAATAATCCTAATTATTACCTAATTAATAAGTTTAGTAAGTATAATTATTATTTAGTTTAATTAAGTTATTTAAATTATATATATATATATATATATATATATATATATATATATATATATATATATATATATATATATATATATATATATATAAAAAAAAAAAAATCAGATATATATATATATATATATATATATATATATATATATATATATATATATATATAATATATATATATATATATATATATATATATATATATATATACACTGTATAATATCTGAGTAATCTAATTTTATTTATTTCTTTATTGAAAATGATTTGAAACTACATTGATGAATTTGCTTATTATATAGATGAAATATACTTATCATTAATCAGGTGATAACTAGTAATAATTATTAATTTATAAAAAAAATAAAAAAATCAAATAATATAAAAATAAAAAAATCAATGATTTTTTGATTTCTTTGATTTTTTTAGGCACAAATTGCCTTTTTATTATTATTATGATAAAATTAGTAAATAATCCTAATTATTACCTAATTAATAATAAGTTTAGTAAGTATAATTATTATTTAGTTTAATTAAGTTATTTAAATTATATATATACTGTATAATATCATATATTATATACCTTATATTATATATATAATTTTCTTTTTTATATAATATATATATATATATATATATATATATATATATATATATATATATATATATATATATATATATATATATATATATATATATATATAATATCTGAGTAATCTAATTTTTTATTTATATCTTTATTGAAAATGATTGGAAACTACATTGATGAATTTGCTTATTATATAGATGAAATATACTTATCATTAATCAGGTGATAACTAGTAATAATTATTAATTTAGAAAAAAAAATTGCCTAAAAAAATCAAAAAAATCAAATAAATCAAAAAAATCATGATTTTTTCATAAAAAAATCACTTGATTTAATCAACTGATTAAATCAATTTGATTTAATCAATGCCAACCCTGGAACTAATGAATGCGATTTTGTATGCAAGGCCAAGTGATTCTAATTGATGATTACCAGTTTTCAATTATGACCTTTATGATTCGTGCATGCATGAGATGTAAGGTATTAATGGTGGTTCACTGTGTGAATTGGGTTTTAATCATGGCAAAGCTGTTGGAAGGATAATTGAGTTTATTATGTCTTATCAAATACTGTTTCAATAGCCTCTTACTTGCACAGGATTTTCTTTCTTGGCAATCGGTCAACAACCCTGCTCAACCATTCTTCCACTGCCTTTTCAATTTCAACATCTGATGCAGCACTTGCCAAATGATTACTCCTTACAGCAGCTGAAAATAGTGCCAATCTTAATTAGTCTAAATTGATATAATAATTATACTGGCATTCATATAAAACATTAAATTGTTAACGTTCATTTTTGCAGAAATGCATCCAAATTTTTTAAACAATGCATATGATAATAGTTTCGCTAATGCAACTTTAAATGTCAGCATGATTTTAGAAATTTAATCTCATTTGACTTACTTCTTAGTAGGCTATATCTTGAAACAGCAGAGATTTAAAAAAAAAATTTTCTTTGGTCCCGTGCCAATTATATTTGTGGGCAACTTCAAATACCAATAGTTTTGACATTACTCTTCGAAAAATTTCCCGCAACGTCGCTCCACCGGTTAATGATAGCCTTTTTACCTGTTTTTAATATGTGGAGGATATATATATATATATATATATATATATATATATATATATATATATATATATATATATATATATATATATATATATATATATATATATATATATATATATATATATAAAACTTTCTCATGTATCCCCAGATTGGGGGTGAGATGCTGATCAGCCCTAACACGGAAAAGGTAAGTGCGAGAGTGTCCACAACAGGTATCCGCTCTAAAACTTCATATTTCGTGACAATCACTCACTGTAGTATGTCGTAATTGCAGGGTTCATCCCCTGGGCCAGGCCCACAGCCACACCCCCTCACAAAACCACGCCATTCATTCCTATTAATCACCATTCTTTTCGCTTGCACCAAGTCAACATTCCTATCTCTCAAACATTCTCTTACACTCAATTCACTTCTTCTTTGGTCTTCCAGTCGGTCGGTTTCCAACACACACTCCTCTGTTCACTCGCTTGACCAACCGACTTCCATTCATCCTCTCCACATGACCAAACCATCTCAATACATTCTCAGTTATTCTCTCATTTACACCTTTTGCAACTTCACATATCTCCCTAATCCGTTCATTCCTCATTTTATCGATCTTCCTCACACCTAACACATCCCTAAGATTATCCATCTTACCAGCCAACACCTTAGATCTATACCTACTATTATATACTGTCGTTTCACTTCCATACATTAACACCGGTACCAGCATACCCTCATGCAAGATCCTCGCACACTCGACACTTAGTCCCCTAGCATTCACCAAAGATTTAATCGGTCCTGACAGTCACAACTTTCCCACAACACTCAGCATCTTCCTTTCCATTTTCATCCAATATACAACCTAAATACTTAAACTCAGACACCTGTTCCAATTGTGCACCATTCAACATAATTTCACACCTTGTCCTTGTGAGTCAAATTTGACACTTCGCGAAAATAAAAACCTCGCGAAACTAACACTCGATAGTTACAGTACAGAAAATACTAATATGCCTATATATATATATATATATATATATATATATATATATATATATATATATATATATATATATATATATATATATATATATATATATATATAGGTCAGCATCCCGAAAAGGCCAGGCATGTAACTAAAAAACTATAACAGCTACACGAAAATAAATATCATTTTATAAATCAGGAGACATTTTTACCCCGGAAATTAAAAAAAATAAAAAAAATAACGCTTTTTAAAAAATTAAATTTGTTAAAAATGTTGAAAAAATTAGTTTTTTGAGAAATCGAACATGCTCGCTTACTAAGACTGAGCAAACAAAGGTTGCCAAATGTTGATTTTTTTTTTTAAAACTAACGAATACCTCCGGGTAAACAAGAACGATAGAGAGAGTCGGGGTTTCTCGGCCGCCGATTTGGGATTTCTGTCTCCCTCCGTCCCTCCGTCGGCCTCAAACCCCTAAAAGCGATATAAAAGAAAATATTTTCTTCTCCAAATCGTAAAAAAATTGCTATTTGGCACCTCGAGAACTCGAGAACGATGGATAGAGGTTTCAAGGTCAAATCGGTCAATCAAAGCATACAATGCGAGGTGTAATATTTTACTAATATTTAAGATGTTATTAATAAATATTAGAATAAAATAAATTTTTTTTAAGTTTCTTCGATGAAATTACTTCCTGAAATCAAAAATGTTATTTATTTTCTGGTAGATGTTATAGTTTTCTAGTTACATGCCTGAACTTTTCGGGATGCTGGCCTATATATATATATATATATATATATTGTGTTGTTATATATATATATATATATATATATATATATATATATATATATATATATATATATATATATATATATATATATATATATATATATATATATATATATATATATATATATATATATATATATATATATATATATATATATAGGGTCTTTCGTGTTTTCTGGACTGTTGAATTTTTCAATGAAAATTTGCAGTTATAAAACATGACTCACTGAATCCAAAAGTATAATTAGTTTTCTCGAGAAATTAGTAGAAGTACTAAAAAAAATTAGGATAAAGTTATGAAAATAATGAACAAACTAGATACAATAAACAATGGACACAGAACCACACACTTTAAATAATTTTTATTTAATAAGAAAAAGAAAATAAAATATAATTCGTGAAGCTCAAACTTTCAAAACTAATGTTCTTTTTATATATATGAAAAATATTATTTTTTTAAAATATACGAAAAAAATATAAAAAAAATGCAGGTTAAATTCTAAAATATCTTTATATATATATTATATAAAAAAAAAGTTAAAATATATATATATATATATATATATATATATATATATATATATATATATATATATATATATATATATATATATATATATAGAGAGAGAGAGAGAGAGAGAGAGAGAGAGGTTAGGTTAGGTTAGGTTAGGTTAGGTTAGGTTAGGTTAGGTTAGGTTAGGTTAGGTTAGGTTAGGTTTGGTTTGGTTAGGTTAGGTTTGCTTTTAAATTTAGGTTGGTTCAACTTATCTCATTATTAATTTTACCTCTCGTAAATAATTGTTAAAATCTACTGCTGTATTTTTTGAAATTATTAATTCTTCTTCGCAGAATTTAATAGATGTAAGTTCCTTACACCATGAGTATATAAAAGAAATTATTTTGAGTTAACAAGTCATGTATGTTCTCTAATTGGCACAGTTTCATTACAACCTTGTTTTTGGCATCGGCAAATTTTTCTTTTATCTTTACACTTTATAACCATTTCATGATGCCTTTTGCATATTTTTACTTTTTGGTATGAAATTATAATTTTGGTAAAACTTTATAGCATCGTCTTCACTAACGATATTTTGGAAAATCCACTTTAAATTGTATTGAGACATTACTTCCAATAAAAATATAAAATTCCCATTTGTCACATATGCATACTTCGAGAAAACTAATCATATTTTCATCAAGCCGTTTTTATGTATACCAGATTATTTTATATTTATTCGGTATTTCGTGAAGCTCATTTCTTATAATTTGTTGGTCTTTTTAATACAAATTTATTTTTCTCTTTCCTTTTAACGTCCAGGAAGCAGCTTTTATTATGCAATTTTCATAACTTTATCCTAATTTTTTTAGTACTTCTACTAATTTCTCGAGAAAAAGAATTATATTTTTGGATTCAGTGGAAAAAGTTTTATAATTCTGCAAATTTTCATTGAAAATTTCAACAGTCCAGAAAACACGAAAGATAATATATATATATATATATATATATATATATATATATATATATATATATATATATATATATATATATATATATATATATATATATATATATATATATATATATATATATATATTGAAGTGGCTTGCTTTTACCACTCTCAAAAAATACTTTAATAAGTTGGTTAACTGAATTATGAGAATAAGTTTAGTTTAACAATTCATTTTTT
>JABUQX010065644.1:7500-22500 GCA_015478945.1 Trachelipus rathkii | reverse complement strand
GGGGTGGGGGTGGGGTGGGGCCCCCTGGGGCTGTTTGCTGTAGTGTTTTACTGCTTTATTGCTTTATGGTCCCTAAAATCATGTTTTTCGTGGAAAATTTAACAACTTTTTTCTAGAAACAATGTTTTTTAAAAATGTTTTTCAAAAAATAAAAATGTTTTTCATCAAAAGAAAATGTTTTTCGAAAAAACAAAAATGTTTTTCATCAAAAGACAATGTTTTTCAAAAAAACATTTGTATTTAATACATGAAAAATATAAATCTTATCCTTCGACATGAAAATTTAACTTTAACTTTAACTTTAACTTTATCTCCAACTTTAACTTTAACTCTAACTTTAACTTTAACTTTAACTTTAACTCTAACTTTGGTAATGAAACAGCTTTTCTATAAATAAAATGCCTCAGTTTGAAATAAAAATGTAAGACTATGTGTATACGACCTCTAACTAAACATACACATACACACATACACATGCATACACATACACACACACACACACACACACACACACACATCTTTATATATGGATTTGATATAGCATACATTAAACAAGTCGAGTTCAAGTTTTGACTTGAATATCTCAGTTGTGCAACATATGAATACCATTGTGTATGACTAAGAGAGTACCACTTAAGTTCTCTGTATTAAGTTTCATATATTTGTACAACATAGGGATGTTGCTACATATATTTATGCAGCATAGGGCGGCTGTTACATATATTTATGCAACATGGGGCTGTTGATAGAGCGTAAGTCTATGTATTATTAACTTATATCCTTTTAAAATTTCATTTAAAAGGGTAAAAACCACATTTTGGGGTTCGGCCCCCATCTCAATTGGTGTCCCTAGACACCTTTAAGTGTATTGAAACTATGTTATTCATATTCTACATCACTGAAAACATATATAAACACCCTAATATTATAGTGATAAGCACATATTTACTAACTCGGCACCGCACCGGCCCTGCACCGGTGCCGATACCGATAGCTTCAATGACTCATTTGTTCTATCTTACGAAACTTCTATTTCCTTCCTTCATCTTTTCTCTGTCCTGTACTCTGTAATTTTCTTTTTTCCAGCTGAGGATCCACTCAAAGGGGTCCTCGAACTCATTTTGGGGTTACGAAACCCAAAAATTCGGAATCTATGTTCTTTGAAACATATATATAAACACATCTCAATTGACTCAATATGCAACTGGAGCCAGAATTCCAGTCTGACTCCGCCATCACAAACTCCGGCTCCGGCTCCGGCTCCGGCTCCGGCTCATATGCTCCGTCATATGAGACTTCTTCTTCTTCTTTCTTCTTCTTCTTCTTCTTCTTCTTCTTCTTCTTCTTCTTCTTCTTCTTCTTCTTCTTCTTCTTCTTCTTCTTCTTCTTCTTCTTCTTCTTCTTCTTCTTCTTCTTCTTCTTACTCCTCCTCCTCCTTTTTTTTCATAACAAAGATGAGTCATCAAAGCTGAAGCATCAAAGATGAGTCATCAAAGCTGAAGAACATCAAAGTTGAGCCATCAAGGTTGTATGGGCACGTGTATCAAGCTAGGCATCAAAGTTGAGGCATCAAAATATTGAGTGTGTGTGTGTGTGTGTGTGTGTATGTGTGTGTGTGTGTGAGAGTGTAGGTGTATATGTGTATGGGTGAGTGTAAGTGTCTATGGGTGAGTGTAAGAAGTGTCTATGGTTGAGGTGTAAAGTGTCTATGGGTGGTGTGGTGTCTATGAATTGTGTGTATGTGCCTAGGGGTGTGATCATGTTGTGTGTGTGTGTGTGTGTGTGTAAGTGTAGGTGTAGGTATATGTGTGAGCTTAAGTGTCTATGGGTGGGTGTATGTGTGTATAAGTAGCCTAGCAGGTGTGCGTGTGTGTATAAGTAGCCTAGCGGGTGTGTGCGTGTGTGTGTGTGTGTATAAGTAGCCTAGCGGGTGTGTGTGTGTGTGTGTGTGTAGGTGTAGGTGTAGGTGTGAGGTTAGGACAGTAACATACAGGGACTTAAGTTAGGGGCAGATACCTACATGACCTCATGTTAGGACAGTTCCTTACAACAGGTACTGCGTCAGGTACCTACATGTGCTCGACTTAATCTCACTTAATCCCTCACGAACTTTTATGAAAGGTCAATTTCAGGCCTTGATACGGTATCAAGGCCAAGACCGAAATATCAAGGCCAAAACATCAAAAAGGGGGCTAAGCGACCTAAAGGGGGTCAATCGTAGAAGGAAGGAACCATCCTAACAACTTCTAATACACACCAATCGAATCCTCATACCTCAAAACATAGGGGTAGACACTAATATTAGGTGTATTCTATGACGTAGGACATGTCATTGCTAGAAGTGCTAGAAAAGGGTTGGGTACTAACTGGTAGAAGGAAGCATCCTAACACCTTCTAATATATACCAATCGACTCTACATACCTTATAACATAGGGTAGGCATTAATATGGGGTGTGTTCTAAGATGTAGGACATGTCGTGCTAGAAGCTAGAAGAATCAGTTATGCCAACTGAAACCCTCAAAAATGAATTCTACACCATTGAAAACATATATGTAGACACCTCATTTGTTCTAATATGTGGTAGGAGCCTGAATTCCATTCGGGCACCGCAACCACCAGCTCCGGCTCCATATGGTTCGCCAATTAGTTTAACATAGCCATTCTATTTCATTTATTCTCTTCTATACACTCACCAATTTTCAGCTTTCTAAGTCCATTTTTTAAATTTTAAAGGGGTGGGGCCCCCCCCCCCCCTTTGACGTAACGGCTTGAAACATTGGATGCAACAATGTTGCAACATATAAGGAAGACATACCAAGTTTGAAGAAGATACGATGACTCTAACATCTCTTTTGCTAAGATATGTCATTTTGTGTCATTTCCTGCCCCATAAATGACCCCCGGCTGTGGTCATGGGAACTCTGGCGTTCGGGAAAGTAACTACGGGAATCTTATTTTTGAGACATTCTACCCCTGTTTGACACCCGTCATGATAGGTTTTTGACGAAGGGTACGCCATCTACGAAAAACGCATGTTGGTGCGTTCTAAAAACGCAACGGCTGAAACGCCATGCTCGGCAATAGCGGCAATCGACTCGGCATACCTCAAAACATACTAGACAACACCGAGCTCGGCTTCATAGCTCAAGAAACAAAAAATGTTAGGAAAGGGGGGTAGGGTAATGTCTAATACTAACTCTTGTTAGGAATGAATCGATTCCGTCGTAAACCACAGGAATCGATTCAACAGTGTCGATTATGTACTAATCGATACAAATATCGAATGTATTCCGTCACATACGATATATCGTACTAGAAGGGTTAGAAAGGGGGGTGGGGGGATACTAACTCGTAGAAGGAACCAACCTAGCACATTCTAATATACACCAATCGATTCCTCATACCTTATAACATAGGTATAGACACCAAAATCGGATGTATTCTATGACGTAGGATATGTCAGGCTAGAAAAGGCTAGAAAAGGGGGGTAGGGTAATAACTCATAGAAGGAAGCATCCTAGCACCTTCTAATATACACCAATCGACTCCCCGTACCCAATAACATAGGAATAGACACTAAGACCGGTGTATTCTACAATATAGGTCCATACGTGCTAGAAGCTAGAATATAGAATATATAGAATATAGAATATACCATATAGAATATATAGAATATATAGAATATAGAATATAGAACCATATGATCTTTTCTCGGTCGGCGGTGCCCTTTGAAGTCACGAAGCATATGACCTTTGCGGTCACTTTGCGGTTTGCGGTTAGATAAAAAGGTCCACTTTTATGACCTTTGCGGTTTTGTGGTTAGATAAGAAGTTCGTATTCTGTATATTACTACTATATATATATATATATATATATATATATATATATATATATATATATATATATATATATATATATATATATATACTATATATATATATATATATATATATATATATATAATAACAACATCTATATATATATACTTCTATATATATATATATATATATATTATATATATATATATATATATATATATATATATATATTGAGAACAAAAACTTGAGAACAAGATAAAGTTCAGGAATGGTGACCCTAAAGACTTACAACCAATGGAAAGGATCAGCGGATGGTCAGACATCTCGGCCTGGGGTTACAGGATGCTCCGTAATAGACATTTTAACCCTTTAAGTCCCACTGGAACGTGAGAGTACCATATTTTTTTATCGCTATTTTTGGCCAAAATATACCGATTTTTCTGATTTTTTTTCATAAAGTACCAAAAAGTATCAATCTATGTCGTCAGAATCGTTCACAATATCTAAAAAATCATTAGTGTTATCACAGCTGTCGCGAGAAAAGGGTGTTTTAGGCTTTGAAAGATTTTTTTTCTTTTTTCGTGAAATGATGTTTTTCTGTGGTTATTTACTTATTATAAGAATTTTTTTTTGTATTTTTGTTGTTGTTTTTATGTAGTAAAAAAAAAAAAAAAAAAAGTTACTCCTACTAAATTTTCGAAAAATAAGGCTAACACGATGTAAAAAGCCTCCGGTTCACATGTGACTTCAAAGTACCATCGAGGCTTAGCAACCATAAAACAAATAACACGACTCTGACTCTTTTTATTATTATTATTATTATTATTTTTATTATTATTATTATTATTATTATTATTATTATTATTATTATTATTATTATTATTATTATTATTATTATTATTATTATTATTATTATTATTATTATTATTTTTATATATATAATATATATATATATATATTTATATATAATATATATATATATATATATATATATATATATATATATATATATATATATATATATATATATATATATATATATATATATATATATATAGAGGGAAGGGGAAGATCTGATAATTGGGTAGACAAGGTGACAGACTGTATTGCCATACGTTGGTATGATAATAAGTCTGTACACTTGTTATCCAACTATGCTGGTGTTGAACCCCACGATTTATGTTGCCGGTGGGATTCAAAGGTACAGAAATATGTGGAGATCGAGAGACCATTCTCTGTACACGAGTACAGTAAGTATATGGGTGGAGTCGATCTTGCAGATATGCTCATTGAGCTATACAGGATTGACTTCAAATCCAGAAAATGGTATACTCGGATCTTCTATTATTTGCTGGACCTTTCGATTGTCAATGCCTGGCTGTTGTACCGGAGGGTGCATGTGAGCAAAAATGAGAAAAACCCTTTATGCCACTAGTCAATTTCAAAACCGACGTGGCAGAAGGTTTATTGAACTCTATCCACACTGGTACCCCAAGAGGAAGACCGAGTTCTACCAGAAGGGGGGCCAGAGGGGGAGCCAGAGCTGGAGCAATTCGTAACCAAATACCTAACCGCGAATATACTCCTGCATTGTCGGTCAGGTTTGACAACATCTCTCACTGGCCATTCTTTACCAAGAAGAGGAAACGGTGCAAACTTTGCATCAAACAAAGGACAATAGCGATGTGTGAAAAATGCAAAGTCCATCTGTGCTTGGTGAATCGGGGAAACGGCACTTCGTGTTTCGTTCAATTCCATTATTATTATTTGCTGGACCTTTCGATTGTCAATGCCTGGCTGTTGTACCGGAGGGTGCATGTGAGCAAAAATGAGAAAAAACCCTTTATGCCACTAGTCAATTTCAAAACCGACGTGGCAGAAGGTTTATTGAACTCTATCCACACTGGTACCCCAAGAGGAAGACCGAGCACTACCAGAGTGGAGGCCAGAGCTGGAGCCAGGGTAACCCAATACCTAACCGCGAATATACTCCTGCATTGTCGGTCAGGTTTGACAATATCTCTCACTGGCCATTCTTTACCAAGAAGAGGAAACGGTGCTAACTTTGCATCAAACAAAGGACAATAGCGATGTGTGAAAAATGCAAAGTCCATCTGTGCTTGGTGAATCGGGGAAACGGCACTTCGTGTTTCGTTCAATTCCATAAGCATTGAATCAGGTCTTCCTCTACCCTCTGTCGCTCATATATATATATATATATATATATATATATATATATATATATATATATATATATATATATATATATATATATATATATATATATATATATATATATCTTTATATATAACTACTATACTATATATATATGTATATATATATATATATGATGTTTATTATTTTTAGTTTTATAAAAGGGAAATACAGAGTAAAGAAGTTTTTATTTTTATAGTATACTTACCGTATATATAAAAAAATATTACTAAAGTTACATTACTTTTTTTATAGTATATATATATAAATTTATATATATATATATATATATATACATACTCTATATATATATATATATATATATATATATATATATATATATATATATATATATTTATATATATATATATATATATATACTCTTTCTTTCTCTTTAATATATATATATATTCAAATGTTTACGGGGTTTTACCTTTTTTACCTTTTATATTTTATGTATATATTTTTATACTTTTATAAAAATTCAAAAATTTGCATAACTGTATTTATTTAGAACCATATCTCTAACATATCAATACTAATTTTTATTTTTATGCAATAATTGCTACAGTGCCAAATATCAAAAATAGGAGTTAAGTCCCGATGGGACTCCAAGTCCATTTTTGGCACTAAATATTTTTTTTTTTTTAAATAGTCCTAATGTGTTATTAGGGTCCTATTTACCTCATTTAAAAAAAAAAATTTTAAATTTTTTTTTCATAATTCGGGACTTAAAGGGTTAAAGTTACTAGGTTCTTAGTAGAACGAGTTGGGCGTCCCCTCTTTTCATGAAGGACATTAGTTTATGGGGAAAGTACTCTTGTGATTGCAGGACTAACTTGAGTAGTGTATAGTATCCAGTCTTGATTATGTTAAGTTTTTATAATTAGGATAAGTTTCGGGAATCGTGCTGATAAGTTATATTTTTTATGGAGAATTCTGAATTATTGATTTAAGGTTTATTTATTTTGAACTATGTTTAGTGCTTTATTCATGAACTATGTCTTGTAATGTTTAGTGTTTTATTTGCAATTATTTTGTTTAAATATCTATTGCTTATTTGAATTATTTTGCTTTATATACCTAGTGCTTTATTTTGAACTGTTTAATGAAATGATTATAGATTGTTTTTAATTTTCCAAGGGTAAATTATTTATTTTGAAATATTTTAATGAGATATTGATTGTCATTTTTATTTTGGGGGTAAGGTAAAAGTTGAAGGGCAGGATTCAATATTAAAGCCAACAGCAACTCATTTTAGCCCCCACCTAAAAATGGACATAAAATTAATTTCGAACATTGTAAATCTGGTGGAACAAGAAATGAAAAACCCAAGTTCAGTTTGACGGTCCAAACCCCAACTGGTCGTTAAAAAAGTTTTTTTATAAGCTTTTTTTTTTTTTTAAAATTCATTTTATAAAAATAAAAAAAAGGGAAATAAAAAAAAAATAAACCTTTTTTAAACTGAAAAAAAAAATCCCCCAAAAAAAATCACTTTTGTCCAAACCTCAAAAAAAAAAAACCCAACCTCTTCAAAAAAGATATAATTCCCTAAAAAAGGGGAAAAAAAAAAAAGATTATAAAACAAGATTAAAAATACATTAAGTCATACAGTCTAAAAAACCCACCAATCATTTTTAACCAAAATTCACCTTCAATCGGGAAAAAGGATGGAACTTTTGAAAAACAAAACTTTACGAAAACAAGAATAGGAAGAATTAGTAAGGTTTATAAGTTGAACTAAAAAATAGGGGAAAAAAAGAACAGGATAGGGAAAAGTAAAGGATTTTATGGGGAATGTCTTCCCTTCGCCCCATTTCCTTTCATTCCCACTTAATTCAAATTTAACAAATCTTCCTTCAGTTCCAAACAAATTATACAGTAAGGAAACAAAAAAATAAATTCAAAAAATATTTGTTTAACTTTGGTCCATGGGATCAAATCTTCATATTGTTTTGGAAATTTTAAATTCCCTTTGGGGAAACCTTTTTTGGTAATTTCCCTTGGGGATTCAGCATTATTTTAAAACTTGGCCCTTGGACTTTTCCCCTTGGGGACCCCCAATTTTTTTTCCTGACTTTCCAGAAAGTGTGAAAAAGATCTTCAGATAATTATGTTTTAAAAAATAAAAAAAATTAGGCTGCGTTTTCCAAAGAACCTGGGGGACTGGGCAAGGGGGCCCGGGTGGCAAAACCCCCAACAGGCGCAACCATTTCATTGTTTTCCAGAAGGCCTTGTTTTGCGGACTTTTTCCTTATTGTTTCACCCAGGGTTTTTCAGGCGGGGCACCGTTGTTTAAATCCTCAAATTTTCTGAATTAAATTAAACGGGCGGGGCTTGGCTGAAAACCAATTACTATTGTTTACAAACAAATACTTGGTTTTAAAAATATCTACGATTTGGAATTTTCCAGTGTACATTTTCTGAAAAAAAAAAAAAAATTTTCTAAAGTTCCAAAAAAAAATTTTCTAAGTTCCAAAAAATAAAATGTATAGTTTAAGGTTTTTTTTAAGAAATTTCTTTATTGGCAAAAGCCTTTCTTGGAAAATTTATTTGCCAGAAAAGGCTTGCCAACTAAAACAATTTTTCTTAAAAAAAAAAAAACTTTAAACTTTACACTTAACTTAAACTTTAAACATAGATGTCAGAAAAAATATTTTGTTTTTTTTTACTGATTCAAAACTTTATTATATAGGAAATATTACCCAAAATTTCTTTTTACAAAAAATTGTGTCGGAAAATGCTTTGGACAAAAAATTTTTTTAAATATATTTAGTTAAACTTTTTTATATTAAGGGAAATAACTTAAATATATCGGTATTTCATTTCGAAAAAAATTTAGATTAACATTATAAAAAGTATAAGAGGTATGCCTTTACAAATTTGTCAAGGGCTATTCCCCAACGGGGCGCACTCCGGGCGATTTTTCCTGGTACTCAAAAAATCATAAATTTTCGCCTGTTCCTCTAATTGGTTAATGTAATTTTTTTCTCCCAATTTGAAAAAAACGTTTTGCTGAGTCGATTTTTGGCCCAACCCACCGGGCTTACCCAAACCTCAGGGGCTTCTGGGGGGGGAAAATGGCAAGCTTATTTAATACAAAAAATTTCAATCGTGTCTCAAAGCCACACATCAAAAGGAAAAAAAAGCCAAAGGTCAGCTTACTGTGCAAAAAAAGGCAATTTCCCTGGGACTATTTCCTGTTAGGACCACTATACGAACAAAAAACACTGATTTTAAAATCTAGCGGGAATTTCCAAAAAAAAACCCATTTATTTTGGGGGTTTTTTTTTTAGGGAAAAAAAAAAAAGTTATTAAAGTAATTCGTTTGATATGAAACAAAATCTTTTTATTTCAGCCTGGTACTGTCTGTGTTTGATTTCCCATTTTTTTTTTTTTTTCAAAGTTTAAGGGTTTCTTCATTTTCCGCCCTTAGTTTTCAGGCAGTATTTATTTGTTTTTTGCTAAGGGTATAACACAAGAGGGGAAAAAAATTCCTATGTATCCATCAAAAAGGCTTGGATTCGAAACAATGGACTCTGCGTTTGGGGAAACTTGCGTTGCTAATAAAAAAAAATTTTTATTTTTTTCCATTGTAAAAAAAAAAAAAAAAAAAAATTTCAAAAAATTCCTTACGTTTTTTGGTTTGAGAAAATTGGGGACCAATTTTTCCGGACAAATTTGGAACAAAAAAACCGGGAATGCAAAACTTTAGAGGGGGAACGTTCATATTTTTTTGTAAGAAATTCTTATTTTTTTTGGCAAAAGAATATCAGTTTTTTATATGGAGAGACTACTTTAAATTTATTATATATATTTATTTTTACGCTTGTGGGTTGTCCTTTAAATATTTGTTCCTTTTAAAAAAAAAATGTTTTTTCCACTTGCCTAAAGACCATTCTTTCTCCATTTTTAAAAATTTGAAAAAAAAATTTAAAAAATTGTTTGGAGCAATTGTTCTTTCAAATTAGTTAAGAGAAAGGGAAAAAAAAGGAAAAGTGTAACAACCTTACCAAATTTATCTTTAAATTTAATGCTGGGATCATCTTTTTTGTTGGATTTTTTTATCTAACCGAAAAATTGGGGGGGGGAAAACCTTTACTACCCCTTTTTACCCTTTTCTGCTGCTTTTCATTTTAACCAAAAAAATTTTAAAATTTGGGCCATTGTAGTAAAAAAATTGCAGGGCTTTCTGTGTTTGTGATTTTTTGTTTCTGAGGCGGAATAGTTGCTGGATCCCACTAAGGCAAGGGGAAATGTTCTGCCCCTAAATTGGGTGTAAATTGCTAAAAAGGGAATTTGGCAACCCTGGGCTTTTCTCAAAATTTGTCTTTGGCATTTGCTAAAAAGAATTTTAATTAGTAAATTTACCATGTAATTATTTTTAGTATTGGGGGACTGGAATTTTCCCACGTTTAAACATTAGGGATATATTAAAAAAAACAATTATTTTAAAAAACAATTTTTCCATTTACAAAAAACGGTTTGTTTTAATAATTATATTGGAAGTTTTTTTTTTTAAGGGGAATTTTCGTTATTTTTTAACCATTTATTAATTTTTTAACCAGGAAATATATAAAAAAAAATAAACGTCCGAAAAAATTTTTAAAACGGGCTAAATTGTTCTCGTTTTTTAGGGATAATCGCCTATTTGATTTGGCTTTGTTTCACAATGACTCATACAAAATTGAAATTTCAATAATGCATTCCAATCACCCGATAATTTTGGATGGTATTTAGTCAAACAATTCGATAAATTCGGCCAAAAAATTAAGAGCTAGCCGGTTGATTTGTTAAAACGCTTGGCAATATTTTGTTGGTGTCCCAATTTTCCGCAATTTCCCGCTGGATTGGGAGAAGTAAAAAAAATTTTCTTCTCTGTGGACTCATTTTTTCAATTTAAAAAATGCGGGGCCAGGGCCTTTTGAGTTTTACTACAAGCCCAAATTTTAAAATGGATGAAAAGAAAAAACCCCGGTGCTTTTAAAACCTTACGCTTTGAAAGTTTTGTCCCTTTTTTTGGGGGGGACGTGGATGGGGGCCTAGTGGGTTAAGAGCTCCGGTTGATTTGATTTTTAACGCCTGTGTCGGAGAGCGCAGTTGTTCCCCAATGGTTCGGAACCCGGCTTTGATGGAAGAGAAAAAAAATCTCCTGTGGGGAACTCATTTATATTTATATTATAATATATATTAATAATATTATTTATTATATTATATAATATTTTATTATAATAATATATATAATATATATATTATATAATATACTATCGAACTCGAAAAGATCTATCTTAATCTGAAGAAAATTTTTTACGAGTACGTTTGGATCTTGAAAAAAACCCAAAAAAACTGCTTGGAAGCGGTTATTAAGAATTTCGAATAACCTCTATTTATTTCATTAATTTAGATATATATTATAATATATTATTATTACGGTATATTATTATTTATTATAATAATTATATATTTATATATTTATTATATTATAATATTATATATATATAATATATATATATATTAATATTTAATAATTTATCCATGGGGCCAAATAGGGGGGCCGAAAGCCGGGACGGGAGAAACAAGATGGGGAGGTTTATCCACCCACCCCGTAGGGGGAGGGTGGAGGAGAAAAACCCCCCGCAACCACCCAAAAATACCCCAAAAGAGGGGCGGGGGTTTCCGGGGAACCCTTCCCAAACGGGGGGGGGGTTGAAAAATAATGGTCCTTACCCTTTCATTCCCCGGAAGGACGAAAGAGGAACCCACTTTCCTTGCCTATCGGGGCTCAAAATCTTACCCTTGGGGTACCCATTAAGTTTTAAAAAAAAAATCTTTATTTTTTTAAAAAACTAAATGGTTTACCCCAAGGGTAGAAGCGGCCCTAAATGGCAAGGGGGGGAGGAAGTCCGGGGTCGTCTCGGGGCCTCCCGGGAGTCAAAAAGGGTATGGGATATATTTTCCCCCGGCCTCCGGGAGGATCCTCCGGAAAAGGCCCCGCTCTTTGGTATTTTGGGTTGTCGCGGGGTTCCTCCGCCCCTTTTCCTACTGTTTATTCACACTAAAATCATAGTAAATTATTTACTTTTTTTACTTTGAAACTTTTATGTGATTAAATATATATATAATAAACAATATTTAAAATTAATTATATTATATCCCTATTATTATTAATATACTTCCATATATATATATATATATATATTGTATATAATTAGGTAAAGCTGTAGACAGCGACCCACACATTTTTGAGACCGAAAATTTTTCTAAGTTCAAAAAATTTCTAAGTTCAGAAAAGTTAAATTAAGTTAGTTTTTAATAAAATTGTTTAGTGCAATTTTTTCTGGCATAATTCCAGAAGCTTGCCGACTACAGAATTTTCTTAAGAAAACTTGAACTTTAACTTAACTTTCTGACTAAAAATTTTTGAACTTAGAAAATTTTTGGTTTCCAAAAATGTGTGGTCGCTGTCTACAGCTTTACCATATATATATCTGTTGTTATATATAAAAACGGTTCATAGTATCTGCTAGCATACTTTAAGTACAGAAAAGTTAAGTTAAGTTTTTTAAAAAAAATTCTTTAGTGGCAAGCTTCTGGCATTAATTCCAGAAGCTTGCCACTAAAGAAGTTTTCTTTAAAAAACTTAACTTAACTTTTCTGAACTTAGAAAAAATTTTTCAGAAAAAATTAATGAAACTGTTCAAATAGAACTTTCCCTATATTTATATGACTATTAAAGTGATTGATCTCCAGGACGAAAATCAATAATTAATGTATCGTTATATTAATAATTTTAGGGTAAGTACTGTGACTACCGAGGTACCTAACTTAACCTAACCACACTTTTCCATCGTATCAATAGTTTACGAGGTCAACCATTATTAAATTCATATACTATATATATATATATATATATTATATATATATATAATATATATATATTTTTTAAAATAATATATATATTTATATATATATATATATATATATATAATATATTATAATATAATATATATAAACAGCATATATATGTAAATTTCGTTATTTGTGTGATCATTAATTGGCTACTATTTTTTCATTGTATATTACCGTATTACGCACAAATATCGTTTTACAAATTTTTGTTATTTTCTTTGATATTTGCCAAAAAAAAACTTTTTTTACCTTAGCCTTTATTTACGTACACTTTGTCTATAATACCGATTCCTCAAAATTAGTGAAAAAAATCGATTATTAAAAAAAATATCGATATCGATAATCTGAAACGCATTTCATCAATCCTCATCCCTACACGAACGAAAAAGCCGAATTGTTATGATTTTCAGAGCGTTAAATCAATATTATGAGTTACCATCAGTAACTCAAAATGAAACATCAATTGCCTTCAAAAAAACATTAAAATGGTTTTATTTAAAAGTAAATAAGGTTAAATAAAATTGTTTATAATTTACATTTACTTCATATGTGAACTCCAGCACTTATACTAAATTACCAAAAATTGATCATCACACTGCTTTTGACATTTCTAGAGCCTCTATCTACCCCAGCAAGAGTTTAAAACCCTGATTACTTACTGCTCAATCATCATCTCAACCTTCATATGCTGTAAAGGTTGGGGCTACTTTTATTGTAGAAAGTAATAACACACAAAGAGGATGACTCCTCTCCTCAACTTGCAAAGGCCAAGAAATACCTGCACCTGTAAATTTTTATATTATTGCCTTCAATGACATGCCTCTGTATGATAGCAAAGTTTTCTCTATAATTACTGAAATATGATCAGGCTGAGTTGAATAAATCTACCCTCGAATTATCAGAAATAATCTTACATATTTTTGATAGACCTATTTAAATTATCAGTACAAGTAGTGCAGCGGGGTGTCACCCCCAATTTTTATAAAAATCACAGGATAAACTCTAAAAAAAATAATAATGAAGAATAATGAAAATCTGCGCTCTCTTTAGAAAAAAAAGGGTTATACTTTAGCTGAGGTGAATAAATTTTACGTTAACTATGTTACATTAAAACTATAAACTTATAATTTACAAAAATGTATCAAAAATTCTTTGAAGTTTTTTACCGATTTAGCGCTATATTGAAAATGGAATATTAATAAAAATATGAAAAAAAACGCTAGGAAAAAGTAACTTTATGGCTTTTTTCGTTTCGTGTAGGGATGAAGAATACTCGAAATGCGTTTCAACCTATCATACATCGATATTTATTAATTATCGATATTATAATTGTTTTATCGATTATCAACGATTTTATTTTTAAAAAATGTACCATAGTAGAATGTACGCATAAAAAATTAAAAATATTTAAATTAAAAAAAAAGAATTGAAAACATATTTTTTACGTAATGTAAAAAGAAAAATAATTACTATATATATATATAATATATAATATATATATATATATAATATATTATATATATACTATATATAATATATATATATATATAATATATATATGATATATATATATATATATATATTCTATATATTTAATATATATATATAATATATATATATATATATATATAGGTAAAGCTGTAGACAGCGACCCACACATTTTGAGACCAAAAAATTTTCTAAGGTTCAAAAAAAATTTCTAAGTCACAAAAGTTAAGTTAAGTTAGGGTTTTTTTAATAAAATTGTTTAGGCAAGCTTCTGGCATAATTCCAGAAGCGCCACTAAAGAATTTTCTCTAAAAAAAATACTTAACCTTAACTTTTCTGAAATTAGAAATTTTTTGAAGATACTTAGAAAATTTTTGTTCTCAAAAAATGTGTGGGTCGCTGTCTACAGCTTTACCATACATAGTATATATATATATATATAATATATATATTATATATATATATATATATAATATATATATATATATATAATATATAATATATATATATATATATATATATATATATATATATATTATATATATAATAATAAAATATCATATTTCGAG
>JABUQX010065643.1:0-10000 GCA_015478945.1 Trachelipus rathkii | reverse complement strand
TTAAACTTTAACTCAATGCATGATTTGATGTTGAACCAATGTATACTAACTCTCATACCAGAACTGTAACCACTGGTCTTAGAGTACTTGGAGATATAATGTCAATGAAGTAATATTTCTATTATCACTAATGGTCAATCTTGATTAGACCTTCAGCTATCCAAGCATAAATTACTTTTATTTTTAATGTGTTGTTTTAAAAGTTTTAGGTAGATAGACATTTCTTCAATCAATGTAAAGTGTTTCACACACTGAAACCGAATTTAAGGCTGTTATAAACCCAAATTTGAGGAGATTCATGGACACCCTATAGTATTCACTTCCTTTTTTAAGCTTCTACCAATTTATAACTCCAATCGTAATAGCTCCAGTATACATATCTCACTCTTTTAAAAAAAAGCATTTCAGCATGAGGGTTCCTGTCACCCAACCACCAAAACCCAAACAAACAAACACTCCAAAGCAACACCATCCGCACGAAACCACAAGCACAACACAAACAACCCACACGACCCGACCAAAAAACAACAAAACACAACAAACAACAAAACATCAACAACCAACCATCACACCAACAACCACATACAATCACAACGGTGAGAAGTGGAAAAAAGACTACATCTCATTTTATCATACTTAACATTCTTATTAAAACATTTTCGCGATCCTAAAACTGAAACTATTACAGACCTATTTTTATTTATTTAAAGACATATTTCACAGTTGTGATAAAAATGTAAATACTATTCAAAAAATGTCTTTTCAAATCTATCTCCATCAATTGTCTTGAGCGAATAATAATGCATATCTATGTCAGTGCATTTTGACTGCATCAACTTTAAAGCAGTATAAACAGTAATCAATAACTCAAAATAACCAGCATCAGAGATAGTAAGGCTTTGTTTTACTGTTAACTGATTTACTGCATTTAAACTTCATATATTATTTAACATTATTTTTTCTTCTATATTTTTTTTTTACTTAATACTTTTCAATTTATAAATTTTTAAAACTTGTATGTAAGAAGAAAAAGCCAGAGTGGATGATATAATAATTTTATTTTACTACAATTGTACCAAAATTTTATTAAAAAACATATACTTTACAAGGCGTTAATCAGTAAAACAGTAAATTCAATAAGGTGTACCTTAGCAATGTGGGTGGATGGTTTTTCTTACTGCTTTACTGCTTTAACTCATCATGTTTTACTGCTTAACTCATATATTTATTAACTACAGACCTTAAAGCAGTAAATCAGTATCAGTAAATCAATCACCTAGAACAAAGGTTAGTAGGCTTTTGTTTACTGCTTTACTGCTTTAAACTCATATGTTTTACGCTAGGACATACATCTCACAGTAAATCCACTGAACTACCATTACAACCTTAAAGCAAGTAAATCAGTTAAACTCAATAAGGTGTTACCCTTAGCAACAAAGGGATTAGATGGGATTAGTTTTTTACTCCTTTACTGCTTTAACTCACTATGTTTTTTACTGCGCTAACCACTATATTATAACATTACATCACCTTAAATCAGTAAATCAGTAAATCAATAGAGGTGTTACCTGGCAACAAAGGGATTAGTCACGGCTTTTTTGTTTACTGCTACTGCTCTTAAACTTCCATATGTTTTACTCTTAATCATATGGCTTACTGCTTTAAACTCATATAATATTAAACATTATGTCTTTTATTTGTTTTAACATACTTGGTTTTATTTATTCTTTCTACTGACTTTTGTATATTTTTGTTTCCTTTTTATTATTTTACTCTTTTTAATATTATTTCTGTTCTTTTATATATTATTTATTCTATCATAGTTATTATTATACTAGTATAGACTAGAACCATTGTTATTATTATTAACACCACACCACACACACAAATTTCTAAGCGGTGGCTCTAACCCTCCACACACACAAACACACACATACACATACACGCACACATACACACACACGCACACACAACCACACCACACACACACACACCACGCACCCTGTTTAAACATATCAAATAAGTCTCTTTTGTATGAACATAACGGATAATTTTAAAACATTTTATGTTTTAATAAACACGTAAAATTTATATTACTCACTCAAATAAACTAAAATTATTTCAAAAGTTTTCTTAAAACTCTATAATAAATCAATCATTATCTTGAACAAAGAATTTATTATTAACTGTTAATGACTTTTTGTTTTATAAATTTATAACTATCAAGTTTTAAAATAATTTTTCACTAAAAAAATATAAACTTTATTATAGAAAACAATCATATATTTTACGTACCTTAAAGCATTAAATCAGATAAATCAGTAAAGGCAAGCCCCTAGCAGTTCTCTACACCAAGCTATGCCACGTTTTGTTCTTTTGACTTACTGCTTTACATCATTCTTAAGCCACGTACATAAGTAGAACAATAGCAAAAAAATTCTTTCTCGTTAACATAACATGCTATTTACTCAAAATCAATTCTTAGGTTTTTATTTAAAAATAACAATTATTCACTTACATTTATATTATTTCATTCAATGTTAACTAAAATATTTCAAGTTTTTTAAATAATTTGGATTTTATTATTATTATAACTAATATAATTATTATTATTATTAGCATCTATGCTACACATTGACAATCCCAACACAAAAACACAACAACGTACACCTCCTTACCAGACTACGAGACTGAGCTCCTACTGAAAACTGTTGTCACTGCACAAATAACTACTTTAGGCACTAACATTCTAGGCCTAAACTTTAGGATAATCCTCTTCTTGTACCCCGCCGGCTGATTCTAAGCCTGAACTGTACCAGGCAAAAGGTAATCTCCCAGTATAGACAGATCGATCGAGAATCAATGGTGTATTATTATTTGTGATAAAATATATCTATCAAAACGAAAGCGATGGCTGGATGGTGTTTTGCGGATAGATCGCGTTTTGTGTAGAGGCGAGGTGGTAAGGAGATGACAATGCGTTCGCGTGGCTGGGTTAGGTTTGGATGGGAGTAATCCTATATCTCTATATGACCGCAAAAAATATTTTATCGCTTTTTTGGTTTTAAGGCTATGTAAAAACATTGTTTTTTCATTAATCCTGAGCCGCTGTTACCTCGTGATTTGGATGAACCAATTAACTTAGTTTCTTTACAAAACTTTGTATCTTGAAGCAGGTGTCGTTTTATTATCATTTTAAGACCCAAACAACTCATTTTAAAATCATTTAGTCGTTTTTAGCTGTTTAAGGCGGGCACACAGTTATCTGAATTTGTCATTAAAAAGTGTTTTATTTTTACTAAGTGATATATCATATTTATAATAAATACTTACACTTGAAAGGAAATACATTATTAAATTCTTACTAGAATAGATAATCAATTTAATTCCACTAGATTTATAGTAATCACGAGGAAGCCAACGCCAAGAGCGCCCGATCATCAATTTCAACTGCGCGAAACCGACGCATTAACCCGCCGGCGTAATATTACTACGCGGTCGCGAAAAATAGGGACGCCGTTGTATTTCAAAGTGGTAGGGCCATACATCCTAGAGGTTGACCCTATCTTTTTGGATACCGTTCCCCATCAAGCATGCTATAAATGATTAGTTCTGTGTACTGTATCAAGGTATATTTACGAATATTATAACATATGTTCAAGCGCATTAGTTTATTTAAAAATCCTCGTATATCAGTGTTTATTACAAAACAAGTGAGATATTCTCGATGGTTACGAATGCATACAAACAGCCTGATATTAGGGGGCGAAGAGGTATAAACACTTACTACTTCGATGTAATTTTTGAAGTACCAATAATATTATTAACCAATTACCGGGAAGTCCACTAAAGAGAAATTTTACGTTTGTACAAGGAGGCGGAAGCATTTATTATGGATGTACACGCCCATTGGTATTTAACTAATTATAGTCAATCTAGTAATTACTGTAAGCAATATTTTTAGAATAAACCAACTTTTTCACTAACCTTACTACATAGAGAAGATTAAATCCGTAAAGACATACCTTGAAAAGGGAGGGTACCGGACAACTTCTATACATTAACTCCACGTCCTATGTAGGTGTAGCTTTAAGGCCATATAAAAAGCTCCGTTTTACATTCCCAATCAAGTAATAAGATCTTAAAGGCATTCCACAAAGAGAGGAACATGGCCAACGTCACATCCGGACTATTTTGTTCTATTTCCCTCAAAGGAATTATAACTTTACCCGGATAAATAAACCACAAACTGTCTTTTTCTACAAAACCAAAATGTTTCTTTTGAAAACTTAAAATGTTTTTCAAGAAACAAAAATGTTTTTCAAATTGTTCATTCTTCTACTAAATAAATAAAAAATGTTGAAAATAAAGAAATAAAATGAACGTCTCATAATATAGGAAACGGTATATTCGAAAAATACAAAATGATGTAATGAAAGTTTAGAACGGCATATCATAAAGGAAAATATTTTCGCGACCGCGTAGTAATATTACGCCGGCGGCTTTTCATGCGTCGGTTTCGCACCGGCGGTCGCGCTTTCGGGGCGCCCTCTTGCGGTTGGGCCCTTCAAAACGCTTGATCTACTATCAAATCTAGTGAATTAATTATATCTATTCTAAGTAAAATTACTAATTATTCCTCAATGTAAGTATTTATTATAATTATGATATACACTTCTAGTAAAAATAAAACACTTTAATACAAATCAGATAACTTGTTGCACCCGCTTAACAAGCTAAAGTACATGGCTAGCATTTAGATTTATAAATTATTATGAGAAGAGTGTGTTTGGGTCTAAATATATTATATTATCATAAAAACTACAGCGACCTGCTCAAATACAAGTAATTATCAAAGAACGAAGTCAGTTAATTTTATACAACCTTATCAACAATGTAAAGGACATCAAGGAACTAAGAAAAAAAAATCAATGTTGTACATACCTTAAAACCAAAAAAGCGATAAAAAATAATTCTCGACCAATCACGACAAAACTGCCAGCGGGGTCATATAGAGAGCATAAAGGATTTACCTCCATCCCAATCACAAGGCCAAAGGAAAGCATTTGTCCTTCTTCCTAGCTTAAAGGATCTTTCCGATTAGCATGTTTTAGTTTGAAATAATTTATAAACAACATAATTATAACATTGATTCCTCGATTCTCTGTCTATACTGGACATTACCTTTTGACCTGCGTATTAGGCTTAAATCAAGCCCGGGGTTACAAAAAGATCTATCCTAAAGTTATAGGCTAATTAGGGCCACTAAAGTAGTTTATTTCAAAACACATTTTTCAGTAGACGAGCTCAGTCCTCGTATCTTGTAAGGAGTGGTACGTTGTTGGTGCTGTTTTTTTTGTGTTGGCTTATTTGTCTACACAGTTGTTACATAGATGCTAATTAATAATAAATAATTATCAATAATTAGTAATATTAATAAAGTAAATTCAAATTCATTTAAAACTTTGAAATATCCTTTTACGTGTAACATTCGAATGAATAATATACAATGTAAGTGAATAATTGTTATTTTAAATAAAAAACCTAGGATGATTCTTGATAAAAATCACATGTTATGTTAACAAGAAAGAACTTTATTTTGCTATTTTCACTTACTTACTTACATGGCTAAGATGAGGTAAAGCAGTAATCAATAAAAACAAAACGTGCCATAGCTTGGTGTAGAGGACTGCTAGGGGCTTTGCCTTGCTGATTTACTGATTTAATTGCTTTAAGGTCACGTAAAAAATATGTTTTTAATAAAATTTCACTAAAATTTTAGTAAAAAATTCATTTTAAAACTCATGATAGTTTATAAATTTATAAACAAAAAGTCAATTAACACATTGGTATAATAACTAAGATTCTTCTGCTTCAACATATCACATTGATTGATTTATTATAAGAAGTTTAGGAAACTTTAAAATACATCTTTTAGTATTATAACTTTGACAATGACGTAATATAAATAGTACGTGTAATTAATTAAAAACATAAAATTTTTATAAATTATTATTTTATGTTCATACAAAAAGAACTCTATCCTTGATATGTTTCGGTAAGATATAAGTGCTGTGTGTGTGTGTGTGTGCGGTGTGTGGATGATGTATGTGTGTGTGTATGTTTGTGTGTGCTATGTGTGTGTGTAAGTGTGTTGCCGTGCGACTGATGCTATGTTGTCGTGTGCTGTGTGTGTGTGTTAAATACATAATAAACAATTAGGGCCATGAAGTAAAATAACACTAAGTATAATAATAAACCAATAATAATAAAAATACAAATAATAATAATAAAAAATAAAATTAATAAGAAAATAAAACTTTAAAATAATAAACAATAAGAATAAAATTAAAAAAAATAATAATAAACATTAAATAAAAGTTATTAAAAACCAAATCAAAGTTCATTAATTTTCTTCAAATAATGAGTTGTGCACTTAAGCATACGGGTTCAAAGCAGTAAACAAACATATGGAGTTAAGCAGTTAAAGCAGTTAAAACAAAAGTCTACATAATCCCGTTGTCTGTAGTCAACACCTCTATTGATTTACCTATTTACTGCCTGAATCAAATGCTAATGTTAATAAAATATGAGTTACAGCAGTACTAAAACATACCATGAGTAAAGCCAGTACAAGCAGTAAAACAAAAGCTTTTATCTATTCCCTTTGTTGCTACGCCGACCACCCTCTATGGATTTACGATTTTACTGCCTAATGCTCTGTCCCAATGTTACATAAATTATGAGTTAAAGCCCAGTATCACAAACATATGATAAAGCGTAAACGCCAGTAAACAAAAGCGTACTTCTCAATCCCTTGTTGCTACGGTACACCCTCTAATGATTTACTGTTTTTTACCTGACGTAAAAGACTGTAAAAGCTATGATGTTTTACAAAAAACATTTCGTACAATTGTAGTAAAATAAAATGATTATATATCAGCCACTCTGGCTTTTTCTTCTCACATTAACTTCTTAGAGGAAACAATTGTATTAATATTAAAAAGCTGTAAAGATAATAAAAGAAAAAAGAAACTGTTAATAAATATATGAGTTAAAGCAATAAATCAGTAAAAACAGTAAAACAAAGCCTTACTATTCCCTCTGATGCTAGGTATTTGAGTTATTGATTTACTGTTTTACTGCTTTAAGTTATGTAATGTAAATGTTTTTAATAAAAAATGTTTAAGTATGAAGTAAAAATGAATGACTCATAGTATATTTGAAAAGAAATTTTTTGAATAGTTTACATTGATATCACAACTATGAAATATGTGTTAAATAATAATAATAGGTCTGTAATGAGTTACAGTTTTAGGATCGCGAAAATAGGCTTGTCTTGTGTTTAAGTATTGAAATTAAAACTTTTAATTTGACTTTGTAATATATATATTTTTCGTTCTCAGAGTCATGAGGTTGACAAACCCTTCATGCTGAATGCCTAACTTTAAAAGAATGCAATATCTTATACCTTACTGAAATATGATTGAGTAAAAAGGGGTAGAGCTTAAATAGAGAGTGAATACTATAGGGTGTCATATCCCTAAAATTTGGGTTATACATCTTATTCGGTTTCAGTGTGTGAAACACTTTACATTGATTGAAGAAATGTCTATCTACCTAAAACTTTTAAAACAACACATTAAAAATAAAAGTAATTTATGCTTGGATAGCTGAAGGTCTAATCAAGATTGACCGATAGTGATAATAGAAATATTACTTCTTGACATTATATCTCCAAGTACCCTAAGACCAATTGGTTACAGTTCTGGTATGAGAGTTAAATAACCATTGGTTCAACATCAAATCATGCATTGAGTCTAAAGTTTTAAAATATTTCAAATACGTAGAAGTCAAGAGACGTATAGTTGCTCACTTACTTTGAGTTTATAAGTAAGTTCAAACCTGATTGATCATGTTCGGTTGGGATGCCACTCGAATATGTTGCAATGATTCGGCAGTATTTCGAAATCCGATTTCATAGTCTTCAGTTAGCTTGCATTATATACTATATAATATATATATATATATATATATATATAATATATATATATATATATATAAATATATATATATATATACATATATAACCGGGCGGCTGGGGTGATGGGCGGCGGGCGGCGGAATGCGGACAGCGGGCGGCTGACGGGGCTCGGAGCTGAACTCAAACGCGTTGATGAAATCGAAAACCATTAACTGTGACGCCAACAGGCGTCAAAAACGCCGACAAAAAATGATTCACGAACTTAGATGAGGTGATTGAAGCCGTTAACCAGGTGTTTAGACTAACGTTGCTCAAGGACGTACGTCATTTACAGCCCTAATGAGTTAGGTATGATCCCCGTTCTTTCCAGAAGATTATTTTTAAGAATGACGCGTTTCCTGTCACATTCCTTTGATAGAGAGGGCATAGCTTGAGATTGTCGGGAAGACTGTAACAATGGTGTTAAAACAAACGGTTAAAATGTATCGAAAAACCTTAAAAATTATCTAAAGGGTATTCAAATGTATCAAAAGCATCCTGGATTCTAATGTGAGAGGACCATTTCCTCCTTCTACACCAATGGATTTGCTGACTAGTCAGATGAGTAGTTGAAAAGTGGACTAACAAAGTGCACCATAAATATTATCAAAAATATTAACAACCTAGAAAATTTACCAGTAAGGATGCCAGAATTATAATGAAAATGATAGAAACAAGGCTCAGGAAAGCGAAACGGTGTCTAATAGAAAGTCATTTACAAAATATATACCTAAAGTGATTAAAAATACCGGAAAAAAGTGTTAAAAAAGTGATTAAAACCTGAGAAATTTAAGCTAGTAGGTTTGCCAGATTTGCAGGAGAAAAAGCGCATAAATAAAAAGGTCCAGGAAAGTAGATAAGCTATTAGAAAGTCTTTAACAATATATACCTACGAATGACTAAAACCACGTCGAAAGAAAAGGTTTAAAAAGTGCTAAACAAAACCCTGAAAATTTTAAGCCTATAGTTGTCAGCATTTAACAGGACACAAAGCGCTACCTAAAATGTTCATGCAAATAGCACGAGTTGGCAGAAAGTCTTTGAAAATATATTACAAAATAGATAAAAATGACGAAAAAAGGTTAAAAAAAAACGGCCTTCAGGAAAGAACGTGAAATCATAACATAGCTGAATCGAATAAAGCGGCGGTAGGGTTAGAACCCAGAGGTCGCTAGCGAGGTGAACAGTAAACAAAAAAAAATACCAACATACACCTGGCACCCACACATACATTACCCCTAGAACTAGCTGACGAAACGTACATGAAAAAGGGGCCCCCGGGGCCGAACCCCCCAATTAACACACAACGCACATACATAAAAAAGTGAATTCAGGAAGTAGCTGACGTACCTTAAAAAAAGTCCGCCTAAAAATATTATATAAATTGGTAACGAACATTAGAAGAAAAATCTCCGGCACCTGCCAAGGTTCCTTCCCCTTACTACTTTATATATATAATATATATATATATATATATAGTATATATATAATATATATTTATATATATAGGGAGTATATATATATCATATACTAAACTATATATATATTAATATATATATATATTATAGCACAGCCTCCCGAAAGCATCATGCATGTAACTAAAAAACCATAACAGGATAAACAGAAAATAAAAACATAAATGGTTTATATTACAGCAAGCAATTTCGTCGATGAAACTTAAAAAAAAATTATCTTTATTTCCAACATTATTACTAACACCTTAAATATTAGTATAATCTTTTGGTCTGGCAGAGCTACGCCTCTCATCAAACCCTTGCAGCGTTCACGCTCCTCATCAACCTTCCAGTTCGGCTTTTGGAGACAAATGTTAATTTTACTTTCTTATTTCCTGTTTAGGCGGGTTCGACGCCGACGGGAGGGACAGAGGGGGACGAAGTCCCCCCATCCGTCCCCCGGGTAGGCCGGGAAACCCCGACTCTGTCCATCATTTGTCTCTTTTACCGTATCCTCATCTCT
>JABUQX010065642.1:35000-40000 GCA_015478945.1 Trachelipus rathkii | reverse complement strand
TTGGTTTCATTTTCTAAATTTATGGGTGAGCATAATTTGAAGGCTCTGGTGTATAAAGAAGTGAGTGTGGCCGTTTTTATGGTTGTGGAGTGTGATGAAAACCAGTGTATGTATGTTGGGTTTGCTGTGGGTTTACGGTACACAGAGAAATTTAGATGAAAAGAGTTTTGCCATGATATTAATGTATCTAGGAAGGGTATGGATGAGTTAGTAGGTTTTTCTATAGTGTATTGTATAGTGGGGTGTATATTGTTTATTTGTTGTAGAATGTTGTTAGGATCTATGTTATGGGGTAAAGAAACAAAAATATCGTCTACATAGCGGTGCCAGTTTGCATTTTGTAAATCCGGAAGAGGGAGGATGTGATAAAGTTCTGTTAATTCCATATATATATTGCTAAGTGTAGGGGACAGGGGGGAACCCATGCTGAGTCCTTGTTTTTGTAGGTAGAAATTGTCTTGGAATTGAAAAAAACTATGTTCTAGTGATAATTTTATTAGATCTAATATGGTGGGGATGGGGAGTGATAGTTGTATGTTGTTATCAGAAATGTATTTTTCTAGCATAGTTAATGTTGTGTGTACGGGTACGGAGGTGAAGAGGGATGTGACATCAAAACTATAGAAATTGTGTGTGCAGGGATTTAAATGTTGTATTTTTTGTATGAAGTCTGTGGAGTTTTTTATGTGTGTTTTTGCAATGTTATTGATAAGTGGTGTTAATTGTTTAGAGAGCCAAGCTGAAAGTTTATAAGCTAAAAATAACTAATAAAACAGTTTTAACTAGTACAACGTTTCTTTTAAAAAACTAAGGGTGATAAAAATACTTTACTATTAAAAAAACTACGCAGAAAAGTAAATAACCTATATATATATATATATATATATATATATATATATATATATATATATATATATATATATAAATAACTTATTTATATATATATAAATATATATATATATATAAGAGAGAGAGAGAGAGAGAGAGAGAGAGAGAGAGAGAGAGAGAGAGAGAGAGAGAAGTTACTGGAATCATAAACTGATATATATATATATATATATATATATATATATATATATATATATATATATATATATATATATATATATATATATATATATATATATATATATAACTCTTCTTATGTATATACAAATACATGTGTACTATATATATATCTGCTATATATATATATATATTGATAAGGTAACTGCTCATCCTTCTACACATCACAGCAGTGTTGTAAGTGTTGATAAAAATACCCCATTAAGTTATTTAACCCTGCTGGGATGGAACATGGGCCCTAGCAGATGACCGCGTAAGTGCTTGACCACAACGCCACGATGGACTAAACGAAGAACACGACAAATCTTCCTGTAGTGAATATAGCACCCACCATACAGGACATGCCACTTTTTTCCCGTCCACACTCGGGCGTAGGGTCAAACAGTTCACCGCACAAGGTGAAAAATACTCATCTAACCTTGGGAATATATTGCATTGATAAGGTAACTGCTCATCCTTCTACACCTCACAGCAGTGTAATAAGTATTGATAAAAATACACCATTAAGTAATTTCACTCTGCTGTGATGGAACATGGGCCCTAGCAGATGACCGCGTAAGTGCTTGACCACAACGCCACGATGGACTAAACGAAGAACACGACAAATCTTCCTGTAGTGAATATAGCACCCACCATACAGGACATGCCACTCTTCCCGTCCACACTCGGGCGTAGGGTCAAACAGGGCACCGCACAAGGTGAAAAATACTCATCAAACCGGGGGAATATATTGTATTGATAAGGTAACTGCTCATCCTTCTACACCTCACAGCAGTGTAATAAGTATTGATAAAAATACCCCATTAAGTAATTTCACCCTGCTGGGATTGAACCTGGGCCCTTTATCACGGGGCACTAATATTTTGAAAACCTGGTGATGTCGCCTTGACGGGAGCTCGTTCGCTTAAAGCTGTTCTTGAATCTAACTTTTTTGGGTTAGAGGATGGCTCAGTGGTAGAGCATCGAGTATATCGTTCCCAGTCGCAACATGCGGTGGTTCGATCCCAGATAAGGCATGTTTTCATTATCTTCCCATTAATGTTCTTTGTTTGCAAGTTATATATATATATATATATATATATATATATATATATATATATATATATATATATATATATATATATATATATATATATATATATATATATATATATATATATTCTATATAACTGCTATATATATATCTATATATTGTCTTAGGTAAAGTTTGAATGTGATATGATATATTGGAAAATCGAATTAATTATGATATCAAATAAACCTATACAAATAAAATTTTTAAATAGCATTTAAATATTTATGTTGGTGAAGCTCGAAAACTTTTTTTTAATTATTTTTTTTTTTTTTTAGAAAACAGATAAATTATATATATATATATATATATATATATATATATATATATATATATATATATATATATATATATATATATATATATATATATATATATATATATATATATATATATATATATATATATATATATATATATATATATATATATATATATATATATATATATATATATATATATATATATATATATATATATATATATATATATATATAATATATATATATATATATATATACAGGTGCCAGAGTGAGTGATATCGTGGATAGGATAGATAGAGAGATTGATTCTACAAATGTTGATTCAGATGTGATTGTGCATGTGGGTACAAATGATATATAGGACATAGAAGGTCGAAAGAATTAATGTGAATTATAGGAGATTGATTCAGAAGATGAAAGCTAGCGGAAGAAGGTGCATGATTTCTGGGATTTTACCTAGGTTAGGTGCAGGTCAGGAATGGGGGAGTAGGGCTTTAGGTGTAAATGAAAGGATTAGGAATTTATGTTTTTCAGAAAATATTAGGTTTTTGGATTTGTGGAGAGAATTTCTGGATAAAGATCTTTTTGCAGCAGATGGAGTTCACTTGAGTCGTAAAGGTGTTGGGCTTTTCAGCACCAGGTTGGAGACTTGTTTAGCAAAAAACTAGGTAAAGTTGGGGGGGATGGGCTAAATCTGGATACAAATAATAGCAATGGTAATGGTAATAGTGGTGATATAAATAAAACTAGTGTTACAGGCTCAAATAAGGATGATAGCAATAAAAATAACAGCATTTCGAATATAAAATGCTTTTAGAACAAATGTTCATAGCCTTAGAAATAAAAAGATGAGCTGATTAGTTATACCATAAATGAGAATCTTGACATTATTTGCATAACTGAGGCATGGGTTAATGAAGAATTATATGGAAACTCCTTTCAGGAATATGAAATAGACGGATATTCACTTTATTTATACCAGCGTAGAGGAAAGAAGGGTGGGGTGTGGCGCTTTATATTAAAAGTAATATTCAATCTGTATTAATGACTGACTTTAAAACTAATCATGATATTGAATCGGTATGGGTAGATATCCATATGTTTAATAAATCATATAGAATAGGGGCATTTTATAGACCTCCTGGCCAGAGTCAAGAATTAGACTCAGAAATTGTAAAAGAAATTGAGACAGCATGCCACAGTAAAGAAAAGGGTATAGTCATAATGGGTGATTTTAATTTTCCTGGCATTAAATGGGATTCCTTGTCTAATACGGACCATAGTAGTTCAGTATTTATAAATTGTATACTAGATAACTTTTTGTGCCAGATGGTCCATGAACCCACAAGACACGATACACTATTAGACTTAATATTAACTAACGATGAAAGTATGGTGGATGAGGTTAGAGTTGAGGAAAATTTAGGACTTAGTGACCATAATATAATTAGATTTAATATGAATGTGATATCTGGGCCCAAGTTGCAAGTTTAATAAGGAAAGGATCTTAGATTTCCAAAATGTGATTTTACCAAATTACGAGACATGTAGTATAATTAATTAGGATAAAGTTTTAATTCCAAACTGTTTTATCATGTGGGAACATTTTAAGCAAATTTTAATGAATATTCAGTCAGTATGTTTTAAAGATAAACCCATTAGGGTGGCGAAGAGAAAACCTGTTTGGTGGAATAAGAATAAGAGAGAAAATTAATGAAAAGTGTAGATGTTTAAAAATATTCAAGGGGTAGTAATAGGAGAGATGATTTAGAAAATTATAGCAAAAATAAAAATGAACTTAACCCAGTCAATAAGTAAGACAGAGAACCAGAAATTAACTTAGCAAGGAATAGTAGTAAGAACCCGAAGTTTTTAGCTTTTATAAAATTTAAAAGTAAGAATAGGACAATTGTTCCAATTAAATTGATGAATTTAGTGAGTTCAGATAAGGAGTTGGTCAACATTTCCAATGCTTATTTTGCTTCAGTGTTTACTGAGGAAAGATTAGATAATAGTTTGGAGACTAATAGTTCTTGTATGCATGTAACAAATAGACTTACAGAATTTGAATTTGACGTAAAAGATATTAAACGTTTATTAGACCATATTGATCCAGGTAAAGCTGCAGGGCCTGATGGGATATATGGTAGAATTCTGAAAAGGGCAGTAGCAGCATTGCAAAGGCCCTGTATTTGATTTTTAAGCGATATATAACATTTGCTGAGATACCAGACGACTGGAAAACAGCATGTTGTGCCTATTTATAAGAAGGTAGTAAGGAAGATTTGGGAAATTATAGGCCAGTTAGCTTAACATCTTTGGTTGTAAAGGTTCTGGAAAAGTTACTGAAAGGTCATATAGAGAAATATTTAGAAGATAACAAGGTATTGTACGACTCCCAGCACGGTTTCAGAAAGGGTAGGTCATGTCAGACAAACCTTTTAGAATTTATGGAATACATTACTGACTGCATTGACCGAGGAGATCCAGTAGTATTTTATATTTAGACTTTAGTAAAGCTTTTGATAAGGTTCCCACATAAGGCTGATGAAAAAGTTATTGCAATGTGGTATAGGTGGAGTGGTACATGGTTGGATTAA
>JABUQX010065642.1:10000-20000 GCA_015478945.1 Trachelipus rathkii | reverse complement strand
AGTATATTCTTGCTGCCTAATAACTACTATATCTATATATGAAGTAGAATATATAGAAAAAATATATAGTAAAATTTGGAGTGCATTTTTAGTATTAGGAGTTTGGAGTAGCTTATTTAGTAATGTGAAATTTATCAAGAAATATTTGAAAGATATTATAGTAAATAGATTAACTATTAAGATGTAAAGGTATAAAGGAAATTTAGTGAGCAGCATATCTGTATACATATCTAGAAGTTATATCTAATTTTTTATTATATTTTTATTGAAACATTCGATTTTAATGAAACTAATATTGAGAGATGAAAGTTAACTGCTTCATTATATATACTATATATTACATATATACATTTATAGAATGTTATTATTAATGCCATATAAATACATTTTATAATATATATAACAATTTATATTTATTATTATATTATATTACAATATATATCCTATAAATTAGTAATTAAATATAATTAATAAGGGATATATATATATTCAACTGAGTGATGAAGTTAGGCTTAATTTATATCTATACTTATCTTTACTAGCATTATAATCATCTCTTTATGAATACAGTTCTAATATATATATATATACCAATTAATAGTAGTAATATAAACATTTATATAATATATACATAAATATCCTCACTCACCTCCATATATAATTATGCACTAAAATGAATAGATTCATAAGATGAAAGAGGGATTGGTAGATAGCATTTTGTTAGTATTACAAAAGAAAAGTACTATTCCGTTATCGTTACTTCAATTACTGCTAATTGATGTAGATTCTGTATTGTGGACGAGATATACCGTGTGTACTCTCGACAGAAATAGAGTAGGTTATGAATTACAATAGTTATTCTCAAGGAACACGCTGTTTATTCTAGCGCAAATGAAAAGTAAACGAGCTTATGCGGAGAAACAAGTGGTCTATCTCATTTTACGCTTTTTGAAAAATGTGACCGTCTCTCGAGCTCGATTATGAAGCACTCTTTATTTCACGAAATTAGTTGACAGTATATGAATATTGAACGTTGTATATCTTTAGTGCAATTTAATTGGAGTATTGATAATAGCTCTTTAAAAAAAATTTGTTGGTGTCAAATGCACATTATTAAATGTATTATTACAATAAAGAGCGGAATACACATCTCGCATTGTGAGAGTTATTATCGTGAGAAAACGTTAGCACTCATGTACTCTTATATTACTTCTCTGCACATCCCTCACTCAATCGCATAGTGATCTTTAACTAGTGAACTACTCTCCATGTTGACCTATCTTCGAGTGAGCATTCATACAAACTTACATACTGTAGACAGCATCTGCATCATGCGACAGAATTCCGTCTCTTCAATACACAATCTAATGTGTATCAATGATAATCTAAGATAATTGAATGAGAGAGTTGATTAAACAAGACCATGTTCATGCTCGACCTCCTCCACAATCACTAGCATTCAATCTCAGTCAACCATGTGAAGAGACATGTACCTCAACTCGACAACATACCAACCTTTACTCTCATTAGGTCCTACGTATTATCCTATATAAAAATCTCGTTTTTCTATTTTTCAGACATATCTAGCCAAACTCCTCTCTTCAACCACTCCGATCATATACCAAACTGTCTTCATCAATATTATCGTCCTATCTAGGGAGAATATGACAGCAAGAAACCAAATCTATTCAACGTTCTTACGAGACATTAGTAAAGTTATTGTCAGCGTGCAAGGGTGTGGCAACAACCTCTTTTGGTGGAAATAATACTCATACTCGGACACTTAGGTTTTTCACAGACGAGTTACGAGAGTGAATTGACGCCACATATAATTATCAAATACCTAAATATTATAAATATTCACGATTTCTTAATTTTTAATAAATAGAGTAAATTTGGCGTCTTATCTACGTTTATACTGTAATAACTATAATGGAAGTTAATCGTCCACCTTTCTCACTATGCTCAGTCAACTCACTATCTATTTATAAGTATAAAAATAATTCGTTATATCATATGTATATAGATAACATCATATCAGTTATCATCTAATACTATAATACCTATATAGTATTATATATATTAACTTTTAATATATATTAAAGTAAAATGATTATATATTAAATTTTATATGATAATATCACTATTAAATATTATATCAAATGAAGAATTATATTAATATATTTATCCTATACTATAATTCCCTATTATTATCTATTAAATCTAAAGGTTATTAATTTTTCTATGATTTTTATCCTAAACGTAAATATGCTGTATTAGTAATATCACCAGAATAATTACGCAAAAATGTGCTCACTATTTCTCAGTGCATCACCATCTGAGCACACTTACTGTCTATATTGATTAAAAGATACGGCACTAATTTCTAATATGGCACAGATGAAAAAGCTAGCAAAAATATGCAGTAAATCAGTAAAAAGCAATGATTTAAGAAATATGCAGAGGAACACTGCCGTCACTATCGACTGATAACCCAAAAATTTCAAACTGATGATCATTGACGAGTTTTTATTACAGGTAAATTTAAAATCATGTTCACAAATGATGGGTGATTAGTGAATCACTGGTGAATGAAAAAACAGCTACTTGTATATCGAGAGTACGTAAACCGCTCAGACGAAACTTTGAGAAAGAACTAGAGTATGATTTATCCAATTTATGATATGAGTGATGTGTGTCCGGTCTATGTGGTATACTAAGATTGATTATCTTTGATATCTCTATGCTCAGAATTAAACAAATGCTTTTGGTAATTGTAATTATGAATTTTTGAAGAGTTTTCCTCTAAATACAAGTCGTGCATAAATAAAAGAGCTGACCATAGTACATTTAAGAATATTTAAATTTTCTTCAAAAAGTTATTCACCGTAACCAGGGGAGAGACGCAAGCAGTTATATTAACAACATAGCACTGCCAATTGACTCGCCAACCTTTGGCGCTGCGCGCAAGGTTGGCCACAACGACTAGTTGTGGCAGGCGCAAATCCTCCCATCTCTTCTATTCTCACCACACGTATCTTTCTGTATAAATATTGTGTGAGAGTCGTGAATTATGGATTCGGGGGGAGCTCGTTAAATTGAAGTTTATGAAGAAAAGTGTTTGAAAGTTAAGAATTGTCGGTGTCAGGATAAGAGTCCAGAAAAATTGAGAAAATATCGAAGACAAAGACCATACAAGCAAGGATCAACGACTATGAATTCTAGACACATCCAACCTGACATCGCAAATGTCAAGCTCTATAATTACCTATTTCATATACCCATCCTATAGTAACAAAGTCTGAGACAAAATGAGATATCAAAATAGAACCACTAACACCACTTTCTACCACACTTTATTAAATTATTAAAAAATACACCTATTCAACACATACATATTTCACTTATCTTACTACTCTCGCTTTTACTCATCGTCATATATACTAGATACCACCTTTCAGTGAATTAAGCACACAATTAACAAATAAATAACACATATATGACTTAAAATAACACAATGACCACATAGAGATCTTGTATCCTACTATTTTCATAATCGTTGTATCTGATAATTGAGTGCACAGTATATAATAACATATAAAATGTGTAGATTACAATTTATTCTTCTCTCTCACCCTGCATTTTACATTCTCCGATACTACACTATACAATTTTTCTTTAAGAATATGTATATAGAATTTGAATTTCCTCTATCATTACTATTATCCACTTCTAAAGCACTTATTCTTCACTAATCAGTCCTTCAGTATCTTTTCACGAGCTCATTTCTTTGCGAAAAAAATCACTATATGCTATATCTTCATCTTTCGCATACTTATTACTTTAAATAAAAAACAAATTTCTCCACTGTTATAATTCATAGTTGCAGTTACCGGTTAAGAAAGTAATCAACTTATCTTTAATATACCCTTAATAAATTATCGGTAACTTAATTAATATTTGTTCTTACTACTCTACAAATCCCCAATCGGATTATGTATTGGCTCGTCACATAAACATTTTGTTACACACTTTCCAAATCCCCATCAAGAGACCATTCGAAATCGTTTCTCTCACTATAGCTACTATTTGATCATTAATTTATCATGAGACTCAGGTAATTTTATTCTAAATACCTGCAGATTTATCATTCTTCAACTGTATTGATCGTCGAGCGACCTCTAACACAAAATCACCATTGAAATTGTATCAACAATCATAAACTCATTTTATTGTTAAAATTAAATTTACTTCTTTTTATTATACTAATCTGACCTTTGGTCATGCGTCCAATAATACCTATACTAATCAACCACACACACCATTCACTGATCAACAGCTTTTCTTTTCATATACTGCAATTGTTATTTAATATGTATACAGATTTATTTCGATAAGTGAGTTCCTATAACCACATACTCAGTTATTTACATTATTGACATTACTCATCAGTATACGAAAAGGCTATCCTATTCATTATTCTATATGCAGATTTACACTTATTCCTTATATTATATATATATATATTAATATAACTATAAATATATATATTACTCTATTATATATTAATTAATATATTATTAATATATATAATATATATATATATTATTAATACTATATATAATTTAATATATATACTATATATATTATATATTATAATATATATATATACTTTATCGATAAAAGGATTTTTTAGGCTTGATTGATGAAGTGGTCAATCTTAGATATATATCAACACATTCAGTAAATAAGTACGAACAAAATAGTAACGTGAGGAGAAACTTAAATAAGTAAATCGAGGAGATAAAAAAATTAACGGATACTTATATTCGGTAAGCGTTACTTGAAGTAAAAAAGTTAAACGATAAATCCGTTATACTTATATATATATCTCACTTTATTGATATATGATACTCCACGCTCTCACGTGAGTGAGCATCACACACACCTAGTTCCGTTGAGTTACGGAGTAACGCGAGCACTCGCCTCACTCCACTCACTCTGTAATATTAACTATAATATATATAATATATTAATATTATATTAATTAAATATTATATAATATTATATATATATATTAATATATATAATATATATATATATAATATATATTTATTATATATATATAATATATAATTATTATATATAATATTTATTTAATTATATATATTATATATATATATATATACTATAATATTATTATAATATATAATATTAATCATATATATATATATATATATATAATATATATATATTCAAGTTAATATAATATCCCTCACCTATATGCTCCTGGACTAAATATAATATTAAACCTATTAAGCAGTGTGTATTCATATACGGAAACAATTTAGAGCTTATACTAAAATAAAACTTAAGCTATACTATCAAAATTCAAGAAAGTTATGGACTATAACTAGGAGTTTATTTTTATTATCTTTTTATTTTATTTTAGGCACAAATTGTCAATTTTTATTTAATTATTAAATACAAAATTTAAGAAAATTTTAATTTTTTTATTGAATTACCAAATAGACTTTAATCTACAAATTATATAAATATTATTCTAAGGTTTATTTTCTTTAAATTTAAATATATTTATAATATAATATATTATATATATATATATATATATATATATACTATATATACTATATATATATATATATTATATATATATATATTTAATTATATTATTAAAATATATATATAGTATATATATATTTAATTATATATATTATATATTATATATTATAATATATATATATATATATATATATTTAAGTGATGAGCGAAGCTGAATATTTTTGTCATAACCAACACTAGAGTTAACTACAGTAATTTTTGGTTATCTTAAATTTTAGCAAATATTCATGCAGTGATGCTGAGATACTAAAAAAAAAAACAATTTCTATACAATTGTCTTTGTACTACTACTAATCAATATTAATAACTAACTAACTACACTACTACTAATAAATAAAACTCTAAAATCAATAACTATCATTACCTTTTATCTAAAATATAAATTACTCTTTATTAATAGTTATATTACTCTTTTGTTATTATATCAACATATAATTATATATTATATAATTATTATCATTGAAAATATCACTCAATATCACGTCATTTTAATGTGGTATAATTTAGCTCTATGTTTGCAGAATTACCAGGGTGTGGTAGAGATATATTCAATAATAATACTATAAACTCACCCTCACTATATATATATATATTATATATAATATTATAATATATATATATATATATATATATTTAATATATATAAGTAATATATATATTAGTATACTGTTAGATGGATAGGCTACACTAACACGTGTCCAGTCGTATGATCCTTCTCATGGGGAAGTCTGCTTATGAAAGATTGACAATAACTTTTTGCCCTGGGGGGGGGCAGCAAGACTATCTACGTCATATATCTCACCCCCCTTACCACCTATAGGAGGATCAACTGGAAGAAAAGGAGTCCAGCTGGCTCCTTAGAGGTGAGGCCATCAATGTCGTTAAAAGTCTTATGTTTTTTTCAGTATCTTGTCACTTCATTCCAACAGATGTACTCCAACCTATCTCTTCTGTTCATTTCTATTTTATTTCTTGGTGGATTATAGGGACTACTATTCTCTTTCCTGATATCGGGTTGATATGTCTAAGTAATACCCAGGTCCCTACTTAAGATATTAACTTATATATATATAGCCTACTATGTCCCCTGCTCCTATTTCAACAACGAGTAGTAGTTTAAAATAGCATTTCAATGTGTTAAGTTGCAAAGGTAGGATTAATCATGTAGTCACCTGTTCGCTCACTATTTAAAACTCTCCGCCTAAGAGATCACTCACGTCAGTGGTATACTCCTGTATTATGGCAATACCCTAACACTTTATTCAACATCATCTCTCATTACCCATAACCAATTACTCCCTGCTATAAACTCAATATACTTTTAAAATGAGAATATGACGCAACTAAACAATAAAGCCATAGAACTCAACCAATTCCTTAAAAATTAAAAAACATAACATTCATATATAGCCATCGAGTACCAAAGAGACCGCCTCCCTCCCCATATAACACCCGAAGCACTGCATGGTCTACTATACAGGAGCATACGGAATGGTTATTTGACGCATCTACTCCACAAACACTTCAATGCCGACACGTAACTTCTCCCAACAACCAAACACTCCCCTCAATAACTATCTGATATAGCCCATAACCCACATTACTATACACCGGTACATACAAACAACTTCTCCAGAACCATCCTAAATTACTATTACGACTTCTTGTATTTAGTATTAGACGCAACGTAATAATTCCCAAATCTCTTCAACCAACTCTCCTCAGAACAAAAGACATCCTAATAAAGATCATTTACAACTCCTTATAATTATTGGCCCATCCCCGATCGATGAATCACGATAATCCCCCCCAAAAAACATCACACGTGTCCACAGCGTTTATCTTCTATATTTATATGAGTACAAACTATCCCAAGTACTCTGCATCCTCGGCAGAGATGAGGCGATATCTTAATATAGGAGCACACACTAACCCAACAATTCAATCAACTTGAAATACATGACTTGTGCTTTTAGTAGAAGCTAAAACAAAGCCACACACTTCGTCTCTGGAGGTGCGCCGCATAGCCGTCACCTATATAGATTCCAACGCATCTCGACGCACTCCCTAAATATCCTTACCACGATATAATAACCTTTACTCACCCACCACAATACTCTGATAATGTCTCTTCCTCTCAACAAAATTATAATAACCAACAATACACTACCACTATTCACCACACATATAACATCTTTTTTAATTTTCATTTCCTTAACAATACCACTTACCACACATCTGAAACTTCACCCAATCTTCATTGCTGCACTGACCACCACTCGCCAGACATCTAGCATCTTACTCAATTTTCATTGCCGTCAGCGAGAATTCCACTCAAACACACATCTCATGCCACAAAAAGATATCCCATACACTAAACTACAACCAAAAAATACTCTGGGCCTGACTCATTATCTCATAAGCCACATCAGTGAGAGAAACCTCACATATCTAAACCTCAAATACCAATTCGAACGAATACAAATCACCTGCCCCACTCCGCTCACTTACCTCTAAACATACTACCATTCCATCATAAATCAATAGACTTAACCACTATATAATACCCAAAGGCCACAGAAAAGCATACAAACCTATCACAAATATATATATATTACTCAACCTCACGAGATATCAGTCCACAACTCATATTCAAGAGAAACTACCCTCCGTAAACTTACAATCCATACACCTCCAATATACACTATTTAACCAAATATACAACCTAAACGCCCAAATCTTACTACTACTCATAACTATCAATACTTAACCTTAATAAGAATTTTCAGACATACTTACATAACAAAATCTACTCTCGCATAGAACATAATAAGAAAACCTGACTAAGATATCATCACTACAAAATTATTAAACTCACATCCTATCTATATTATATATATATAATATATTGTATATATAAATATAAATTAAATATAATTATTAAGTTTGCCTCACACAGCGCGTCACACGGCACAAGTGATATTGATAATCCTAAAATTTACGAAAAGTACTAAACACTAAGTAACATCACAACGGTATCAAAATTATGAGCGGCCAAAAAAAAAGATAAAAAAATCCTAACTGAAAACTCAATACATAGATGACAATCAGCTGTTTAAACTTAAGCATGCAACTTCCTTTCAACATGCAATATTGAATATTGATAGGAAATGAAATATTAAATATTACTGTTAACTTTAATATTAAAAAAAATATTTTATTAAAAATATCGTTACCAAAATTATATAAATGTTAAAATAAAATTTAAACAAACCACTTACTATGATCGCTTTGCGCTAAACATAAAATACCAAAATATCCACTTCCGGTAAAAACTGGAAATCCTGGAGCACACAAATTAACATATTTTCAAACTCTTCACACACTCTTCAACAATAAATAGCTCACACTATATCTAACATAAAACACGATTTATTATACTATATAAATATTCATTTCAATTACATTTTTAAAGAATGAGAAATTAATAAAATTAATAAAATGATTTCAATAATATTGACCAACCGTGATATATAACTGAGCATACGGTGTTCACACTAATATAAAAGCAAATCCGTAGTAACAATTGTACATAGTGTACTAATATAATATTAATTCACAATGAATTGTAGACGCCTTTATATACAGTATTGCCACGTCGCTTTTACAACACATCCAAGCACCAGTAAAATCCAAAGGAGAAAGACTCTCTGTACCAAACATCAGACCATTAATCACTCCACAATCCCACGAAATCTCCGCAACTCTACTCACACTCAACGTCCCCTCGCCCTTCTCTCTCTAGAATCAACCCCAAATCAGATAGCATATCTATTTATTGATCGGTAAATACACACACATCATACATAAACGAATCAATCACAAAAACTAAATATAAAACCACACTTATATCGTCACCTTAACTCCTGTAATGACTAATTAGCTGATTCAAAATATAAACACAATCACAAAGATGGGCGGAGATGTGGCAGAAACATTTTCAAGCAAAAATAGAAAAAAATACCTTCTAAATTCTCGTAAAAAACTAAGATGCATTTGAGATTCTGAGCACCACACTACTTAAATTTCTTTAAAATCAAATATTAGAAACTCTTATTCAAAATAAATATATATTTTATCAATTTTGTATATTTTTAATTTGTTTATAATATATATAAATTCATTCGAAAACTTATTTTTTACTACGAACTGCTTTTTATACTGAATAATAATAATAATAATAATAATAATAATAATAATAATAATAATAATAATAATAATAATAATAATAATAATAATAATAATAATAATAATAATAATAATAAAAAATTAAATAATAAAGAATGAATAGATAAAA
>JABUQX010065642.1:0-7500 GCA_015478945.1 Trachelipus rathkii | reverse complement strand
CCTTTCACTCTCCTTCCTCTGTTCTCTCTCTCTTCTCTCTCCTTCCCTCTCTCTCTCTCTCTCTCTCTCTCTCTCTCTCTTTTTTTTTTTTTCCCCTCTCTCTTCAACTCTCTTTCCCATCCTCTCTCTATTTATCTTTCTATTTATCTCATTCTTGGTATCTCTCTTCCTTTCTATATCATTAACTATCTCTAACCCTCACTTCTTCTCTCTCTCTCTCTCCCTCTCTCTCTTCTCTCTCCTCTCTCTCTCTCTCTCTCTCTCTCTCTCTCACACTTTCTATCATTTTTTTCTTATTTCTCTCTTTAATTTTATCTCTCTCCAACTCTTTACCATCCTCTGACTCATTATATAATATATAGTATACTATATATATTATATATATATATATATATAAATATATAATACTATAATATATAATATATATATAATATATATATACTATATATATATATAATATATTATATATCTTCGATAAGAGAGAATGAAATAATCTAACATTAGTAGCAATTTCAAAATACAAAAAGTTTTTTTTTTACATTAAAAATTTTCAATATTGATCTTTTAACAGCAAAATGATGGTTAACTACCTCCGTTTATATTGTGTATCTATGATGAACACTCATTAAAGCCAGTTCTGTTAGGCTTTCTTCTCCTATAGAATTGATAAAGTATATTTTGAGCCTAATCAGAGTAGAGAAATAATTTGAGTGAGGTAAATGCTAAGCTCCTTAACAATCCACATTTGACTGTACAGATCAAATTTATTTAAAAAATTTGTGAAATAGTTAATAGATATCGATGAAATGAATAACTTTACAAAGATAAGTATGATGATAAATTATCAAGAAAAGAAACTGTAATTTCCCTATGTCTTTTTATTTTACTATGATTTTCACATAAGGGATTCTCATGTCTTCAATAACAGAAAGTAGAAGTTCTGTGCAACTTCCAAAATGTTTGTAAATGTTTCATCGATGTTTGCAGGAAAATCTTTCAAAACAAACATCGCGTTGTCAATATAATTAAGAGTGGTTGCTGCTACTAATCATGGAGACTGCAATGTAGTACATAATGAAAAACTGAAGGAGAGTAAAGTTGAAATCATAAATAAACTTATAACAAATTTGCTTTTGATTACAGATTTCAAACGAGTTGAGTTTTTTAAAGGAGGTTTAATATCTTGATCCATTCAAACTCTTCTAAAGCTTCAACAAATGCTTTAAAAATTTCTCTAGTTCGTAACAATCTATAGTAACTTTCCACCAAACTTGCTTCGTCCATTCGTGTGAGTTTTTTCCATTTTGTTACTGGGAATATCTTTCCTAATTTTTCTTATTAAAATAGTAGTCCGTCTTGGCAATCTAAAATGGTATCTAGTTGCATTCACTGGGATAAAAAGTTTCTAATGAATGTGAACAGCAATGAGCAAATAACGCCCTTTGATATTTTCGCTAGTTTAAACAACTCTAAAACTTTTCTTCATTGTTTCTGTATCGGTTTCCAATCAGAGTCTCACTATTTATATCAGAGTTTATAGTGTTGCCTCTGCTAGAGATTCTCCTTTAATACTGTTAGAGCTAGAAATTATTTTTGATGCTTTCAAAGCTAGAGATTCTAATTTAATGCCTTTAACAGCCACTTACCTAAGATCTCTTCACGGACCACAAAAATGTTCCCTCATTTCTATTAATATATATACTCTAAATTTGCTTCGATTAATTATTATTTTTATTATTGCTAAAAATTAAAATTAAGAGACTCCAGCTATCAAAAGATTTTGATCGCTTAAATAATTTCTGGGAGGGTTTGTCTACGGACATATATATATATATATATATATATATTATAATAATATATTAATATTATATATAATATATATATATATAGGTGGAACTTCTCTAGGTAATTGCTACATAGGATCCGGATGGAGGATTGAACAGAGCCCTTACCTATATATATATTATATAATATATAATATATTATATTACATAAAAACAACATATATATATATATAATATAATATATATATATATATATATATTTGTAATAATTATTTTATTAATAAGTATTATATAAATTTGCTTTACTCTTTATTTTTGCTCTTCGTTCTTTCTATTATTTTACTTAATACCAATGAAGGAAAAGAAGGAGATAACACGTTCAAATTTTCGTACATATATTTCAATACTTATTTCCCCATTATAAATCTTCCCATAAAATATAACCCTCAATAAATTATATAAATGACAATGAAATATATGGATACGATTATAAATTTTCAAATAATAATCACTAGTAAATAAGAGGAAACTCCACAAGCAATTTCATTAAAATGTATACATATTTTATATAAATAAGTTACTTACAACCTTCGTATATACACACGGTCAAATGTTAACCAAATTTCGATTAAAACCTTGCAGATTAAGAACCTCCCATTCGAGTAGATCACCGCAAGAATACCTTAGAAGTCTCATATAACTAAGAAATTCTCACTTCAGTGGAACACGCACTTAAAAAGTCTTAAGAATATCTAGGATTATCAAGAAATTCTAAATTTAGGGAACAGTAAAAATAAATTGTGAAGAAAGTAGTTTTTCGAGAATTTTAACTTTTAATAAATAAGTCACAAATAAGTTTAATAATTTCAAATACTTTGTCAAAATCAGTAACAACTATCACGAGGTCACAAAAATAGATCATATATTTTATCATGGTAAAGGTTAGCGAAATCAACGTAAGAACTCATACTTACAGATGAACTCACACGGTGAGAAATTACCCTTTCTGATTAACTTAACTATGTTGAGTCGCACTTACAATTTAGCAACCTGTGCTTTCACTGCGGTTGTCAGGTCAGAATTGCACAGGCTCCATACCACCAGCTCCGACGGATCCAGCCAAAAAGGTTTCTTTTTATTTAAAAGCAAAATCACACAATCGTACGGTAAAATTTCAGAAGCGGTACTTCACTCTGTCTCATCATCAGGCGGCATATCAGGTTCAGTTCTACCATCAACAATACAGTGATACCAAGTCCGGTCCTATAATCATATATAATAACTTTAATAACAAATCTTCCTTTTTGCAAAAACTATAGTAATTTTAATAGTAACGAATCTTTTCTTACAAAACCATAATAATTTTAACAGTAATAAACTTTCTCTTGCAAAACTATAATAATTTTAACAGTAACAAACTTTCCTCTTGCAAAACTATAATAAAACTTAAACTAATCAAATAACTTTTCACTTACCGATTCTTTCGGGTTTCTTTCTAAACTCTGCTTACGAGTAACTCAAGACTTCTCCTTCCATCGTCCTTTCTTCTGAGATGTTTCAAACAATCTGAACTTTTTCTGTAGCACCCTCTTTACTCTTACCTCGTTTCTTCTTCTTTTCTTTCTTCTTTTAGATGCTTGTCGGTCCCACGACAATATATATAATATATATATATATATATATATATATATATATATATATATATATATATATATATATATATATATATAGTATTATATATATAATATATATATGTATATATATATAAATATACTATATATATATACTATATATATATATATATATAATATATACTATAACGTAATATATATATATATATATAATATACTATATATATATATATATATATATAATATTATAATATATATATATACGCCGGGTCTAAAATAATGTACTAACACTTTGAAATACTATACAAACTATTTATGACATAGTGACAAGTTAAAGGTTTGAATTACAGAATCATGTTCTCAAATGCTCAAAATGATGACCGCCATTGTCCAGACAGAGTTGATAACGCCGGAACCAATGACAGCGGCAAACGACAACGAAAAGTTCATTGGAAGTAAAAAAACATGCGGAACAATGTCTTATCGAATTCAGGTTGGGTGGATGTCCGTGGATCGTCCAGAACAGTTTCTGTTAACGTCAGAAAAAAGGCAAACGAAACACAAACAACTAAAGAAGAGTTGAACCGGTTCTCATCTTGCTTCAAATTCTCTCTTGATCGGAAATGGTCCGGTGCGTTGGTGGCGGAACTCCCTTTTGAACCGTCTTTGCACTTCCGTGGCGTTTCGGTGGTCCCCAATAGCATTTAAAGACAAACTTTCTCTCTTCAAAGCTAAGTTGATACTCCTGCCATCTCTTGTCACAGTGAGTTACACACTGAAAAAAAACAAAAAGCCCTCTTAAAAAATGGCAAAGTACCTATTTAAAAGGACAAATACTCTTTTTAAAAACCAAATACCTATTAAAAAGAACAAATATTCCTATTAAAAATTCAAAATAACACTATATTATAAAGGACTACATAGCCTAATTAAAAAAGGCACAAGATACCTTTTAAAAAGGCCAAATACCTATTAAAAATTGGCAAATAGCCTATTTAAATAAACACCCATCATACCTAATTATTAAATAGACAAATTATACCTAATAGAAGAATAGCACAATAACCCATCTATCTTACAATAAAGGACAAATACATATTAACATAGCAAATACCTACTAAAACAGGCAAAAAATTACAACCTATTAAATAAGCAAAATACCTATTAAAAAAAGCAAATACCTTTAAGAAGCAAGATACCTATAATAATGGCAAATTACCTATTAATAAAAAACAAAAACCTAATTAAAAAGGACAAATACCTATTAAACTATGAATAATACCGATTGAAGACCTGCAAACATACTTATTTAAAAATGGACAAAAGCTATATTTAAATATGCTCAAAATAATGAATTACAAAGCATAAAACATACTCTTTTAAAATGTACAAATACCTTATTCTAAAAGCTCTATGGATACGACAGGATAAGAGTGAAATACCTATTGCCGAAAGGAGAGAAGTTGAAAAAGTTGGTTATCAAGAGAATTGAGGTAGGCAAATACCTATTAAAAAGGAAATTAAATACCTTATTAAAATGTACAAATACTATTAAAATGGCAAATACCATAAAAAAACATAAATACCTATTAAAAAGACAAATACCTATTAAAAAAATGGCAAATACTACTTATAAAAAGACTAAATACCTAAGTAAAAGGCAAATGACCTATTAAAAAGGCAAATACTATTATAAAAAAGCAAATCCCTATTAAAAAGGCAAATACCTAATATAATTGCAAAATACCTATAAAAGAGGCAAATACCTATTTAAAAATGGCTAAACTCTACCTATTAAAAAAGCATAAAATACCTATCATTAAAAGGCAAAATCCTATTTAAAAAAGCAAAATACCATTATTAAAAACAAACAAATACTACTAATAATATAAAAGGCATAATACCTACTATACATAATAAATACTAATTTAAAAAGGATATCGAAATATTAATTAAAAAGGCAAATACCTATTGAAAAAACAAATACCTATAACCGATGATGCAAATATACCTAATAAAATAGCAAAATACTAAAAAAAGACAATTACATCATTCAAAAGGCAAAACCTACTAAAAAGGGCAAATATCTTACTAAAAAGGCAAGTAAATACCTATTAAAATGGCAATAACCTATTATAAAAAAACCAAATACCTATTAAAAGGCAAATAACCTAGTAAATTTGGGCAAATACCTCTAGTAATATAAACAAAATAGCCTAGAAAAATAGAAATGCAAAATTTTTTAATGATAAATGAGCATAATATATATTAAAAAAGGACATAATACATATAAAATAGACAAATATATACCACTAAAAGTCAAAATTACCCGATTAAAAAAGTAAAATAGCCTTTTAAAAGCAAATAGCATTTTTTAGAAAGCAAATACTGATTAGAACTTAAAATATATTAAATATAAATAACCTATTAATAAAAAAACAAATATCTCTATCATAAAAGACAAAAATAACCTATTAAAAGGCATAAATACCTATACAAAAAAGACAATACCTATTAATAAAAGGCAATCAATACCTATGTAAAAAGCCAAATACCTAAATTAATAAATGACAATTACCATATTAAAAAAAACACCAATTACCTCAATAAAAAGGCAAATACCTAATAAAAATACCTTAATACCTATTAAAAGGACAAATAAATATTAAGAAGGCACAAATACCTATTAAAAATGGCAAATACCTATTAAAAATAGACAGAAATACCTATTAATAAAAAGCAAATAGCCTAGTTAAAAAGCTAACCTATCTATTAAAAAAGGCAAAATACCTTTTAATAATGGCTCTTTATACTATAAAAAACATATAAATTACATATAAAAGAAATAAATAGCATCTTTTGAAAGTCAAATAGCTTCTTTTTAAAGTAAAAAAACTTTTTTGAAAATAAAATAGTTTTAAAGAGCAAATACCTTATTAAAAACGGCAAATGATCCTATAATTAATATGGCAAAATACCGATTTAAAAAAACAAATACCTATTGATAAAAGAACAAATACCTATTAAAAAAGGCAAATATATTAATAAAAATAAGACAAATAAATAAATAAACTTCCAAAGCATAAATACCTTATTAAAAAACGATAATATAACCTATTAAAATGGCAATATTAACCTATTAAATGGTGCAAATATCCTTGATATTAAAAACAAATACCTTATATTAAAAAGGCAAATACCTATTAAAAATGCAAATACCTATAAAAAATGTACAAATACCATAAAAAAAACAATAAAATACCTATTAAAAGACAAATACCTATTAAAAAGGCAAATCCTTTATTAAAAAGACAAAATACCTATTAAAATAGCAAATACCATTAGATAGAGTTTTAATTACCTTATTTAAAAATGGAAGAACATTGAAACTTATTAAAAATGTTTACAAAATTTACCTATATAAAAACAAAACCTATTAAAAAGACAAATACCTATTAAAAAGCAAATACCTATGTAAAAAAGACAAAATACCACAATTAAAAAGGCAAATAGCTATTAAAAAGGCAAATACCTTTATTTAAAATGAAAATTACCTCTACTTGAAAAAAACGTTATGCATAATAAAAATGATGCGCATAAATACCTAATAAAAATAGCAAATTAACCTTATTAAATATGGAACAAATACATAATAGAATAGCACTGTTTAACGACTGAACAAGCAGAGAACGATTAAAAAAGGCAAGAACCTCCGTAAAATGCAAATTCCTATTAAAATTGTAAAAGAGGCAAATTAACCTATTAAAAGGCAAATTACCTATAAAATGGCAAATACGTATTAAAAATAAGCATAAAGAACTTCAACACAATAAAAATACTTTATAAAAAGGCAAATACCTGATTAAAAAGGCAAATATACCTATTAAAAGGCAAATACATATTAAACTTACAAATAACCTATTAAAAATGCAAATAACCTATTAAAATTGACTAAATTAACCTAATAAAAAAAAATCAAAATACAATAAAAAAAAGACAAAAACCTATTAAGGCAAATAATCCATAATAAAAGACAAATATATTATAATAATATCACTATATAAAAAGGCATATAACTATATATT
>JABUQX010065641.1:0-27500 GCA_015478945.1 Trachelipus rathkii | reverse complement strand
ATAATTGATCAACTATTGTGATAGAGTTTATCGATTTGGAAGAAATTAGATTTCAAGCCGATTTTATTGAATATAACATAACATTCATCAATTCAAACGAGCCTATCACGTAGTGAAAAACATTATCATTTGATTTCTTTACGAATATATTAAACAGGAAAAAAATATGAATACCACACAAATATTTGCACAATCTTATTATTTTCAATGTGATTACTCACAAACCATCCTTATCCATTGTAAAAAAAAAATTAAAAATAATTTCTTACCGGCTTCCTGCCGCCATTTTTGTTTACATTTTTTCGTGAGAAACGTGCTAAAATCACAAGCACGTGAAATAGCAATCGTAATGAGGTTTAAGGAAATCCCCTACACTTTGCGTAAAACATTTCTTACGATTTTGCGCAAAAAAGATTGACAAAAACGAAGCGCAAACTCGAGCATTCTACGTTCATAAGTACAAATTAAAAACGAAAAGGCCTTTTTTATAGTTAAAATAAAGCTTCTTTGTTAAAGTATATAAATAGAATATATATATATATATGTAATATATATATATAAAAATATTATATAATATATAAAGAATTTTAAAAAATATATAATATATTATATAATAATATAATATATATATATATATATATTACTTAACGGCCACAGCGGAAAATACTATGTAAATTAGTAAATGTACTGTATATAAAACTAAAGTTGTAAAAATGCGTTTGTTGATCAGGACTCGTATGAGTCAATTTTATAAAAATAGTGACTAAGCTACTCGAGAGTGGGTTGCTCGGGCAACTCGTGGAGGAGTACTTACGAGTGTTGATGCGAAGTAGAAAATTCTCTCTCTAATATATGATATATATATATTAGATATATATTATATATATATAAGATATATATATATATTAATATATATAATATAATAATATATATATAATATATAATATATATAATATATATATATATATATGTTTGAAACTTAAGTTTCTTTCTGACCTTCGATTTCAATATATCGAAATATATATCGATATCGATATCTATCGACATCGATATATAATATATATTATATATATATATATATATATATATTATATATATTATATTATATATATAATATATAATATATATATATATATAATATATATATATATATATATAATATGTATATGTATGTATATATATTCTCTAGAAGAGCAACAATCCATATCTCAAAAACCACAACAGCTACCGGAAAAGGAATACATTCTGGAATGCTGGTACAATTTTTGTGAAAAAAATTGTAAAAAAAATTATTGGTTAATAATTATATAATATGCAGTAAGAAAGCCGATTTAGAGACTTTTTATATGTTACTCGTTAAAATAAATAGACTTTCTATTAAATTTTGTTTTGTTTTTTTAACTAAAGAATACCCCAAGGGTATACCGCACCGATGGCAGGAGTCGGGGTCTCTCGGCCTTCCGGGGAACTACGGGGTTGGACTATTTCCCCCCCTCCGGGGAGGGTCTCCGAACCCCCGCTTTGGTATTTGGGTGTCGCGGGGTTCCTCCGCCCCTCCCCTACGGTATGGAAAAACGTCCCCCCCTGGTTCCCCGTCGGCTCGAGCCCCCTAAATTGCCGTGTAATACCTTTACAAATAATATATATATACTATGTCCCCCGCCGGCTCGAGCTCCCCCCCCCCAAAAAAAAAAGCAATTTTTTTTTTTTTTTTTTTTTTTTTTTTTTTTTTATTTTTACATTTGCCTAACCAAAATTCTTTTTTTCTAGAATTGCAAAAATTTATTCTTAACCCTGTAGCTATTTGTAGTTTTTGAGATGATGGATTGGGCTCTTCTAGAGGCTGGCCATATAAATATATATAATTAAACCAATTAAATTAATCCAATCTATAACTGTTGGTTCACTGACATCTAAATAGGTTACTACCCTTGAAACTGTTTCGTTATGTAAAAAGAAATACATAATTAAAAGGGCATCAGTGTAATAAACTCTAATATTTGAAAAAAAATATTTGGGAGAAACAGTATACTTCGAGCCACAATGTTTACTAGTACAATAAAAATTAAACTTTTCTCCTACTTTGGTAATTTCACATTCTTTGTGACACTTTCTACAAACCTTTTTATCTAGTATCAAACTAATTAGCATTGCTAACACGATATAATCATTCTCACAAATTTAGAATAAATCCTTCAAATTCATAATTTTCAGAAAAAATTGGAGCCAAAAAATACCGCAACCTCACTAAACACAGTAAAAACAATTTATGACCTTCAAATTTAGTATATCAGTAGATATTGAGAGTTCCAATAAATACTCAATACTTTATATATATATTATATATATATATATATATTATATATATATATTATATATATATAAATAATATATATATATAATATAATATATATATATAATATATATATATATATATATTTTCTATGAAAGAAATTTTAGATTCTCGGTTATCTTGGGTATAATCGATACACATATATCGAAAATCGATTTTAAAACTTAAATATCGATAGGTCACAGATATCTTTGTTACCCATATATATATATATATATATATATATATATTATATACATATATATACTATATATATATATATATATAATATATATATATATATATTATAGTCCTTTTATGATTTAAACTAACAAACACTCTAGAGTAGACCGCATAGATATCAGTTTTCGGGGTCTCTCGGCTCTAGGTCGACGGACGGGCCCTCTGTCCCCAATTGTCCCCAAGAGCCCAATAAATAGAAAATAAAAAAAAAAATACCGTATATATAATATATATATATATATATATATATATATATATATATATATATATATATATTATATATATATATATATATATGTGTACATATAATTTTTTTGAGTGCGCCTGCGCCTATGCCGCCGGACCTAGTGCGCTTAGCGCCTATATTTTTGGTCACATCAATGCGCCTAGCGCCTATGCGCCCTATAAGCCGGGAGGTGGTGGTTTGCTAAATTTATTTGCAAAGTAAACTTTAGTGCGATAATAAAAGCATGCTTTTATAAGGAAAAAAAACACATTTATTAATATTTGTAATTAAAACACCGTAAACAAATATCTAAACGAAATCTTCTTCCTCCATGTCTTTGTGGTCCATGTTTTCCCCCAGGAGGTTCAGTACGAGCGCTGAAGAAGTTGAAAATTTTCAAAGCCATATTTGCCAATTTATTTGTAGTTAAGAACTACTGAACTAGTTATATATATATACAAGAAATATTATATAATATATATATATATATATATATAATATATATAAATAAGAATATATATATATATATATATAGGGGTCGGTGCTGTGTGGGGCAGGGGTTGGTGCGGTGCTACGCTGGGCTGAGAGGGGCAGGGCTAACGCTAACGAAGAATAATAAAAATAAAGAAGTAAACATAAAATGAAAATAAATAATAATAATAATAATAATAATAATAAGTTCGGTCAATCGAGCAACTGGTCCATTGGCCCAATCTTGCGTTAGGCCTAATCTTCGCTCGGAATTGGAAGCCGCAAAAACGGCGTAACCCGCTTATTTCACCCTTGCTCTCGGGGGGAGATACCCCCTAGAATCAACCTAGCGACTTGAAAACTCACCGGTAATCAGTTTAACATACCAATAGAACATATACAAAGTTTCATTACGATATCTCAAACCGTCTTCGAGAAATCGGCAGGCGACGCCGTTATCCAATATCTATTATATATATATATATATATATATATATATATATATAGTTTATATATATATATATATATATATATATATATTATATATATATATATATATATATAAGTTTTACACTGGTTTGTAAAAAATGATACAAGTGTGCCAAGCTTTCTAAGTTCTAACTTTTGAAGGCGTAAAAAAAAAATTGCGTTGTTCCTGTCATAGGCGCGGCTATAGGCGCAAAGAATGGCTGTGGCGTCTTTGCCTTAGTCCGGCCTCTTAAAATTGAACCACATACCCTACGAATTGATAGTGCCGCCATAGGCGCATAGGCCGCAACGCGGTTGGCGCAACGACCCAGCTGATATAATATTTTTAATAAATATATATATATACTATATATATATATATATATATATATTATATATATATATATATATATAATATATATACTATATAATTTTGAAAGCTTACTTATTACCTTTGAAAAACGATGCAACTGCCCAAGAATACTGTGGAAACGCTAATACATTGTGTTCATCTCTAATTAAGTCATTGATGGACAGAACAGAACAGACATTATTTTAAACTAACAAAAAATCATGTGATGCACAGAACAAACATTGTTTTAAACTAACACAAAATCACGAAAAAATTACTATATTGACTCAGAAATTACATTCATCTTTACCTCGAATTCTAGAGTCGTACATAATACGGTCGCAGAGTCAATCGATTAATAGATAATAATATATATTATATTATATATATATCGCTTGAGTAGTCAACAATTATATTCTATCAAAATTGTGTCTATGATTACAATAAATATCTTAGTCATTTAATTGTACATATATAATATATATATATTTATATATATATAATATATATATATATATAATCTATAATATATTAATATATATAATATAATGATTATTAATATATATATATAATATAATATATATTATATATATTATAGTATATATATATATCATATATTAATATATATATTTAATATATATATATAATAATATATAAGTATATTATAAATATATATAATAATATATTATTATAAATATATATTAATTATTTAATAAATACTCATACTATATATATATATATTAATATATATATATAATATTATAATAATATAGTAATATATATAATATTACATATATAATATATAATATATATATATATATATTAAATATATTAATATTATTATATATATATAATAATATATATATATATATATTATATATATTAATATATTATATATTATATATTATATAAATATATATTATTTAATAATTAATATATACTGTACTCACTGACTGTTCAGTCTAGTGAGTTGAAGTAAAATTACTACTATAATAATAATCTTATTAGCAGCTGGGAGAAAATAGTGAGTAAAAAGAATAAATAATTGGGAAAATCATCTATATTAGGCGTAAGTTTATAGAACTTTATATAAAAGATAATATGATAGGTCTCATAAAATAATACTTAATACAATTATAGAAGCTACTTTATTCATATAAAGTTTTAAGAAGGACTATATTTTAATCTGTGTGAGGTATAAAAGATATAATTTATAAAGTAATATAACGCTTAGTATAAAATTATTTAAATATAATAGTGGTAGAGCTATATATAAGGGCCAACGGGTTTAGGGTATATCCGGTCCATATGTATTTAAAACTAATTAATGCTAAAGGTAAAGAGGGGAATACTTGGGTGAAATGCTGGTCCAATTTTAGGAAAAGATATATATAAAGAAAAAAAAAAAAAAAAAAAAAAAAAAAAAAAATCTCAAAAACTACATAGCTACGCGAAAAGGAATACATTTTTGAACTCACTGATAAAAATCTTCAATAGTGAAAATCGCATTATACGGGACACAACACACTTAGGGGCTCGTGTAGCGAGTGACAGTGGGATATCACAGGTTGAGCGTATATTCTACATACCACACCGGTAAGTGGGAGTGGTGAGAGAGGAACCGCGTATCACGACACATATACCAAAGAGTCATGGGTTCACCGTACCATAAAGGTAGACACATTCTCACAACGGAGGGAATTAGGTCACCAATAACACTTACTGTAGTTCCCCGGAAAAGGCATCGAGTATAGTAACACCCGGACACATCCCTAGTCAGAGCGGGCGTACGTACCCACTACGGTATTCCTTAGTGAAAAAAAGCAAAATTTAATAGAAAGTCCATTTATTTTAACGAGAAACTATTTAAATATTTAACGAGAAACCAATATAAGGTCTCTAAATAACACATCTATTTCGCTTTTTCAAAATTATTAATTTTTAAGGTAAATATAAAGTTCATCTATTAATAGGTAGTGTGGCTTTTGAGATATATAATCAGATATAATAAGGTGAGATAATTATAACCAAATAATATAAATAATTTTAATAATATAATATATGCGAAATTTACCATGGATATACAGAGAGATAGGTATCCTTGTTCGAGCTGGAATCCTTATTATAGTTCTATTGAGATATATATAATTATATAATATTTTATTTTTTAATATTTATACTTTTTATATTTATATCATATTCTTTTGGAATCAGCCGCAGCGTAAAATATTGACGCATTCCACATGTATTCGTTTTATTCGGTAGTGAGCAATTAACTCAGGGATTTGATAAAAGGGTATATATCAATATGTACGGGGATATATTCTTTATATAGATGGACATCGCTGTAGACCAGTATATATGAGTGAATAGTGCACTTGAGCCTATGAATACGATACGACTGAGCTTATAAATGTGTACCATTATATATTATAATATATATGAATATTTATATGAGTGGATTACTGCAGACAGCCCTAGCTTATAAATATATCTGACTATAAGGGTAACTAAGATTCAGTACGTATATTACGTTCCACTATAAAATATATATTATTACGGAGTTAAGGTCAGAGACGTAAGAACTCAGCTATATATATATATATACTATACTAGATTATATATATTATATATGAGAAATATAAATATATAATAGTATATATATTACCTGCTCATAAATATATATATATATTCCTATCCTATCTTTATAGGTTTTTAAGGGGGAATAGGCTCTTGGAATCGGCAACTTTTATTCAGCGCTAGAATGGAAATTACCACCTCCTAACCACGCCTATGGAATGAAAAGGAAAAAACAAATTGGGCTAAAAAAAAATTTTCGAAATTTACAACAATAAAAATTTTTAACAATAAAACACCATCAAGAAAAATTAAAGTATATTCAGCTCATTTAATAAAAAAGAAATCAAAAAAATAAAAATTATATAATATATATATATACTTATAGGTTATATATATATTTAAGTATATATTATATTATATATATATATATATATTATATATATATATAAATATATATATATATATATATATATATATATATATATTTATATACATATATATATATATATATAATATATAAGTAAAATATATATATATATCATATAATAATATATATATATAATATATATATATTTATATAATATATTATATATATAATATATATATATATATATTAATATATATATAATATATTATATATATATAGATATATATATACTTTATTATATGAGTACATAGTATGATAATTTAGTATATAGCGGTTGTAAAAAATTTCCATAAAAGAAAATTATGTTCACACATATTTTGAGATTATATTGAGGTAATAAAATAAAAGTAAAAGAAAAAAAATTAGGCTAGTAGAAAGTGACATGATCAGAAAAAAATATTAGCGAAATTGAACATTAGAAAATGTGGGTGTTAAAATGGCGACAAAACTTCTAAACTACTGTTGGTCTATTCTTAATTAAAAAATGCAAATATTAACATAATTCATATACACTTTCATATTGTTTTCGAATCTCTTCTAGAAATTCAAAAATCTTACATATAAATTTTTATTGTTTTGGCTATAATAATAATTTTTATTCTTTATATATTATTATATATATATATAGATTTATTATATATATTATATATATATATAGTATATTATATACTTTATATATATATATATAATATACGTTAAAGTATGGATATATCGAATTATTAGATAGATGAGACATAAGTGAATGTATATATATAATAGTTTTATGACATTTTATTAGAATTTATATAGACTATACATATTTTAATTTATTGTATTTCATTTATATAAATTTTACTCTCATATATTATTTTCAATAACAATACTTAAACAAAGACTAACTTATTTCAATTATTTATAATACGTTAATACTTTACACATATATATATATAAATATATATATTATTATATAATAATATATACAACACTTTATTTCTATTTATATATTGTTTAAAATACCCAAAATAAATTAGATAGGTTTCCACTAGATATTGAGGTAAATCACTACTATATTAAATATATAATCGTTTCAATAGAACAAGGATATTGGCTAGTGACGGCAGAAAAAAGGCTAAATTCTCGAGAAAATGGACATTTGGAAAATTGGTGAAGGTGTAGTAAACAGGTATCGATATAAATATTGGCTTTTTGAATAAAAGGCAGAATCTTGAATATCAATAAAAATACATATGAAAAATTCATTATCAACTTTAAAACTTATTGATTATCTGCTAAACAAAGAGCTGTTTCAGTTTACGATAAAATTTGCTCAAAACTCGGGTACAGCTTAAATTAAAAAAATACTATAAAAATACTCAACAACTACCGGCAGCTTAATGAAAATACCGATAAAATATGCCTCAGAAACTACTGTAGCAGCTTAAAATGAAAAAATACGATAAATTTATGAAAACTCAAATCATACTGGGCAGCCATGCATATGGAAATTCTGTTATCATGCTTGGCAAGTTTATTATCCATTATGTGCGTTTTTCTCTCGCGGTCTATTCATCTTAAAAAAAAATCTAAATTAAAAATAAATTTAAATAAAAAAATTTATAAAGGTAAAATTTTTTTTTAAAAAACAAAAAATTTTAAACAAGCCGTTAAATAGGAAGAAAAAAATTACTCGAAATGATCTGTTACTGTTCAAAAAAGATATTAAATACTAGTTTGAAAAAAAAACAAATTTAAATTGATACCAATATGTATTTTTTTTTTTTTTTGTTCACTCTTGTCCGAATCATTTGCCTAATGTGAACGAAAGAGTTTAGCACTATTCATTTGTCAAACGTATGATGCTTAAAATAAATTTATAATGTAGATTAAATTCTATAATTCAAGTTAGTCTTTAATAAAAAAAAATGGGAACGTATTTTAAACCTCCCGGATAATGACTAAGTATTTAAATCTTATTTTGCTAGAATGCTTGCAATGAAAAAATATATATTGCCAACAGAAATTAATCTAGCACGAAACAAAAGAAGGTAGCCGCTGATTTTTACACTTATAATAAAGAGAAATATATTATATATCATATATATATTGTTTTAGTGTTAAGATGAGGTTATGAGCCGTTTACTCTATTTATATATATATTACTTATATATATATAATATATATGATTATATATAATACATTATATATAATTATAATATATACAAATATTATGATATTATATTGCCAGATATACTACATCAATATATTATATATATATATAATATTAATATATATATTAATATATATATATATATATATATATATACATATAACATATAAATATAGATATTAATATATATATATATATATATATTACATATACTTATACATATTAATATTATTTAGGAATTACATATAATATATATAAATATATTAAGAGTAATACATTATAAAATATACTACAGTATATATATATATATAGTTTATATACACTATATATAAATTATATATATATTGCTATATAATATATATATATTATACTATATAATATATATATATTAAAATAAATATATTATATATATATTGGTATATACTTGTGGATGTAGGATGTTTCTGTATATGCAGAGTATTTGTGTTAATGTTATATGTTTATTCGATCATAATTATTATTATTATTAATTGTTATTATTATTATTATTATTATTATTATTATTATTATTATTATTATTATTATTATTATTATTATTATTATTATTATTATTATTATTATATATTATTGTTTATCATTATTATCTCTAATTATTATTATTTATTATTATTATTGGGTATTATTATTATTATTATATATTATTAATTATTAATTTATTATTATTCGTTCATTAAGTATTATTATTTTACTGTCTAATTATTAGAGTTATTGCTGAGTGAGATAATTATTATTATTATTAATTGCATTATTATAGACAATTACCATTATTATTATTATTATTTTTATTTATAATATTATTTTAATTATTATTATAACTTAGGCTTGCTATATGCTTAATTTGAACCGGCTTATCACTACAGTTAGGTCCCAAGTGCAAGCATGCATAAAAATTATATCTTACCAAGTGTATGAATCGGTTTTTGAAGTAACGGTATGAAACTATAGTATTTTCTTTAATATAAAAAAATTAATTTCACTACTGTGCCACAAAACATACGAAAACGAGGCAATATATACCAAACAATTTTCTTTACGACTACAACACATGGAAAGCAAGCCCTACTGAATGAAAGAAAGCCAAGATGCTTTTGCCCGATGAACTTTCTAAAAAGAGTATCGAAACTGCAATAAAGAAATATGAGGAAGTATTGAGAATTTTCTTTCTGTTAAAAAAAAATCTTTTGATTTACATCATTAGAATAAGTAATAAATTTTTTTTTTTAGGAACATTGATATGTAATCCATTTAAACTTATAAACGTGTTAAAGAAAAAAAAATTAAAGGATAACACTGAACGAAAATCAAAGAGAAATCCCAGAATCTTATCAAAAGTTGAAAAGTTTTGAATTGGCTTCGTTTTTTTCCAGCCATTAAAAGAAAAAGAGATTATTATTAATTTTTCCAATATAGTTTAAAGATCAGTTGACTTTTTGGGAATAAGCTCGATGAATTCGTTTTTAAAAGACGAAAAAAATGGTATATTAATAAAGTTTGTACAATGAAAAATAATTAAATTATTTTAAAAATTCAAAATATCTAAGAAAGAATTAGTGGCTGATAAGTTGGCGTCAGCCATTTCTTTATTTTAGAGCTGTTAAGAGAAATATTTCTATATGGTTTTGTTAATTAAAATTAAGCTAATCTTATTACGGAAAATTATTTATTAAATTTTAGTATTTATTTGTTTTAGTTTTAATACGCATTGCCTAAAATTTTACAAGTTATTTGAAATTCTATCGTTAATCATTCCTCTAATAATCACGTGACTAAGGAAGTGTTCTTGGCGAAACGGCAAGTTCCAAATAAAGAATATTTTCAGAAATATAATTAAAATGTCTTTTCTCTTTTAATTATATAAGTATTTTTCGACGCAGTATTTTCGAACAGCAGTAGTATATATAATATATATATATATTATATATATATTATAATTTTATATATAATTAATTATAATATATATATATATAATATATATATATATATATATATATATATATATATATATATATATATATATATATATATATATATATATATATATTATATAATATATATATATCATATATATATATATATTATTATATAATATATATATATATATATTTTAATATATAATATATTATTATATATATATAATATATATAAATATATAATATTATATTATAGTAGTAATATATACTATTATATAGATATTATAAATAACTTATATATTATGATTTAAGAGAAAGATATATGGTTAGTGGTTTTTTTACACATAACCGATAGATAACTGATGCCTATCAGGAACAATCCATAATCTTACTGGTTGGCGTTATAAAAAGCAATTAACATAAAAAACTGCTTGCAACATTATATATAGCTATAATATAGTATATATATATATTATAATATATATATATATATATATATATAGGTATATATATATATTTACTATATATATAATATATATAGATATATATATATATATAATAATATATATGATATATATTAAATAAAAAAAATATAAACTTATTTTAATTTAAACAATTATTTTAATAATTAAATAAAAAAAGTATATATATATTTATATATATATTATATAGAATATATACTATATATTATATATATATATATATATATATATATATATATATATAATATATAATATTAGAGTATATATATATATATATATAAGCTAATAATAATATACTATAATATATATATATATATATAAATATATATTATATAATATAAAAATATATAAATGATATGCCCAAAATATATTTTTTTGTGCTAAATACAATATGTAATAATGAATATAATATATATTTATAAAATAATAAAGCTATTATATATATATATATATATTATATAATAATTATATAGTATATATATATATAATATATATATATATATATATATATATATATATATATATATATATATATATATATATATATATAATATATATATATATATATATATAATAAAAAAACAAATATATAATGATATATTTTATATTACCTTACAAACGGCATTTAAAAAAGGCACAATATAATCGAGCTGACTCGACCAATTAAAAGAAAGGAAGAGGGTTAAAGACTGCAAAATTGCTTTTAGCATCATTTTAAAAGATTTTTTGTAATGTTATGAAACATTTAGAACAGGAAATCGGCCCCTTTTGAGGAAGTTTCAAATGTTATAAAAAAGAACAAATATAATGCATTGCATGGACATTGGTCGTGGTTAACCTCAACAGTATTTTTAAAAAATAGAAAAAAAATAAATAAATAAAATACAAATAAATAAAAAAGTAAATAAATTTGGTTTCCACCAATGAGAATATAAATTTATTTAAATAAAATATGTTACACTTAGGTGGAGATATAAAATTACATTTTTTATATGCGTTATGTTATCAGTGTTAATGATTTGATGTAACTGATAACTTCAAACTAGTTAGGAGAACTGAGGCTGAAAATATCCTGCATCCACTTAAGCATCAAAAAAGATTTCTAAAAACGGAATTAAATTACTTTCCAAATTCTAAATGGTTTTTTTTTAATACACGACTTTTTTAGATGAGGGTGTCAACTAAAAAATTTACTTTTCCCAAGTTCGAAATTTATTAATTACAACTCTTTTCCACATGATCAACAATGTTTTTTTTTTTTTTTTTATAGAAAATGTAAATTTTACTTTACGTAAACAAGAACTGAGGTTCACTCAGGATCTTTTTCAATCATATAAATGGAATATGAGCCGGAGCCGGAGCTGGAGCCGGAGCCGGAGCCAGATTTGGAGCATATGTAAAAATTTGTTTTTCAGCAATTGTTTAGCAAGTGAAAATAATTCTGCCAATGTCGGAACATATCAATTTTGAAATGGAGTTGTAGTAGGTGTTGGGAGCCGGAGCCGGAGCCGGAGCTGGAGCCGAAGCCGGAGTTGTAGCCGGAGCCGAATTAGACATTTTTATCACAAAATTTTTTTTGCAAGTAAGAAGTGTTGTGCTGGAGGTCGCAGCTGAACAATTTTAAAATTGATCCGGAGCCGGAGCCGGAGCCGGAGCCGGAGTACTAACATTTTTACTCAATAATTTTTATATTATCAAGTGAAATGAAGGTCATGCCCGAAGTTAAAACCGTTAGAACAAATTTTTAAAAATAAATAGAAATCCAACAGCCTAGAATCAGATCCGGAGCCGGGAGCCGAGCACGGAGACCGGAGCCGAGATTCTCTGAGCCGAGTGGAAAGATTATGTACGTATGGACATTTTATTCAGTTTATTTATTGAGTTTGTATTTGTTGTTGTTTTTTTGGTCATGGTAAATATGTGGAGATATTGCTCTGAAGGTTCTTGAGATTGAATTTTTTTGTTGGAAAATTTTGTAGTAGATGCGCGAGTCGGGTAGTCTCGGAGACGTCTTCAGTAGCGGAGCGTGGTATCTCTGTGTGAGCCAAGCATATAGTATTGATGTATGTTTGTTTTAAGATTGTTTGTGTTTTGTGCGCTTGTATGTTTGGAAGATATTTGTGACTGTATGTGAATTGTGTCAGCTGGAGCAAAGTGTGCTTTTGAATTGTGCTAGAGTCTCTGGAGTTCAGTTGTATCTTGACTCGGTTGGTGCTGGAGCGGGTAGTTCGCTGTGGAGCCGGTATTCCGGAGCGGAGTCGGAGCCCGGAGCCAGAGCCGGAGCCGGAGCGCGGAGTCAAAGTATAATTTATTTTAGAAGAGATTTTTTTTTGTGAATGTGAGAAATGATTTGCAGGTAAGTTGGATGCTGAGACATTTTGAATTTGCTGAGCCGGAGCGGAGCCGGAGCCGGAGCCGGAGCCTGTGCGGTTGTGAGTTGCGCTGGAGCTGGAGCCTGGAGCCGGAAGCGCGGAGCCGGATCCGGAAGTCAAAAATATACATTTTTTTTAAAGAATTTTTTGCATGTAGAAAAAAATTTTGCAGGAAGTTGGAGCTGAGCAAATTTTGAATATCATGGCCGAGCCGGACCGGTTAAGCCGGAGCGGTAAGCCGAAGCCGGGAGCGCCGGGGGCCGGAGTCGGAGTCAAGTATAATTTCTTTTAAAAGATTATTATTATTATTATTATTAATTATATTATACATATATATATATATATCAGCTATATATAATATATAATTATTATATAATATATACTAACTATATATATATATATACATATATAATATTATTTTATATATATAAACTATAATAGTATATATATTATATATATAAGTATATATATAATATATATATATATATATATAATAAACTCTAGTTATTATATATGTATAATATATCTAATATATACCGGTATTTATATACGTATATATTATACCTACGTATACTAATATATTGTATTATATATATATATTATATATATATATATATATATAATATCTATGATATATATATATATTATATATATATATATATATATATATATATATATATATATAATACTATATACCTATATATATATATATATATAATATATATAATCCCTAAGGGAGGTAAATAAAAATATTTTTTTTTTACCCATTCTGTATAATGGTAATTAAATTGAGAGGTATATAGTTTTAGGGAGAGCGTTTTTCAAAATTTATATTTTCCCAAATATATCGTGAGATAGAAAAAACTTAAAAAAAAAAGGTTGGTCCGTCGTATATTTTCCGAACTTAAAACTTTCCGACCTTCCATATTGACCTTCAATGATGTACACAATGTTTATTAAAAGTTATCCGATTCATATATAAGTGATATGTCCTGATTGAAGTCAAGTTTTTTGAGTTTTTGCGTTTTACGTCTCAATTTATTTTTTCCATATCATAACTGATATAATAGAACACTACATTAAAAAAAAAAAAAGTTCTCCGTGTATATCGATAAAAACTTATCCAAGAAACCTTCCAATATTGACCTATCGAGATGTGACACTATAATTGAATTTTTTGAGAAAGTGTATGAGTTTCACATATTAAGGTTGAAGTATTCTGATTGAAGTCAAGTTTATTGTTTTGCATTTATTCTCAAATTTATTTTTTTCCGCATATTCAAATGAAGATAACAGAATCATTATAAAAAAAAAGCTTATGAACCGTGCATATCGATAAAAAGTCTGGCGTGAGAGAAAACCTTACCACAGTAATTAGAACTCCTTCAATGTTAGTACACAAAGTTTTTTATATTATTAAATAGATTTATCTGAGATTCATAATATTATTCAGTGATATGTTCAGATTGAAGTAAGTTTAACTATTGTGAAACTTTTTTTTCACAAAAATTTGAAAAAAAAAATTGAAGTGAGATTATTACATTACCTGTTTTTTATTTTTTATAATATGAAAGCTAAATGATTATTATCATTATACTACATTATATATAAAAACTATTAATAAACAGATTTCAACTCTTATTGAAAATGTAAATAATTTTTCTATTGAATCTATTTTTAAGTGTGAAAAATGAGTGAGAAGAAATTAAAGAACTTGAGGTTCCCGCACGTGCAGCCCTTAAATTTCATAACCTGTCAGACTGAACTATTCTTTCAAATTTTCAGGATTAATATAAATAAAGTTTACACTTCAAAAAATTACCACAAGTTTTTCTTAAGATCTAACGGAGATGAAGTAAATTTAATATACAGCCTATCACCTCAACTAGTTAGGAGATCGATGGCATTGAATTCCAATCACATCCACTAAGCACCATAAAAATGAATTTCTATAAAACTGGAATTAAATTACTCCCAATTTATATATTATCAATAGGTAGCGTTTGAGAAGTCGATTTCTCAATAAGAGGTATGGAAGAATGGGTGCAATAGTTATGGCTTGGCAAAGCTACTGGATAAGCAAAGTGAAATCATTAAACTGCTAAGCTAAATGCGTGTTGGGATGTTGGAGATAAAAGAGTGAGAATGTGATGACAGAAGAATCACACAAGAACCCTCATTTAAACATACAGTATAAGAATATATGAATAATTATATATATATAATATATTATATAATATAGTATAATATATATTTTTGTATATATATTAAATATAAATAAACTTATATATTATATATATATATATTATATAATTAGTATATAACAAATATATATATATTATAATTATATATATATATAACGTTTATTATATATATAGTATATATACTTAATATAATACTTTTATTATATTAAAATAACTATTATATTAATATATATAAATATATATTTATATAATATAAATATTTATTAATATATGTAACTAGTCTATGGAGAGGGTGATTCACCACCGATTTTTAAAAAATCACAGGATATTACACTTAAAAAAACACACTAAGGAATAATATGAAAAAAAGCAAACGTGACGGTCATCTGAAAAAAAAGTTTTACGAGAGCCTCTAGAAGTTGTCAGAAAACTCCTTATAGGAATTACTTATTATATATAAAAAAAAAAATTTAATAAACTCCCCTTCAATAAAGGATTTTTATTAACCCCCCCCTTAAATTATCAAAAAAAAAAAATAATAATTAATAACATAAAACAAGATCGAGAAAGATGACTTAAGAGTATTTTAGGAAAAAAATTAAAGTTTCAGAGCTTAAAATTTTGTTTCAAAGGCTTCCTTATAAAAAAAATTACTAAAAAAACATTTATCGATCACGGTGGGAACTAAACTAGAGGGCCTGAAATGAGAAATAACCTGGATGGATCAAAAATGAAAAGATCTATAGGGTAAGTTTTAACAACTTTACGAGCTGTACACTTTCTCCTACAAGAGACAGCCAAAGTTTATTATTTTTATTCCATGATTATTTTATTGTTTTAAGTTTATATCGCTGTAATATTGTTTTATCAAATGGAGTGAAAAGCCCCCTCTGCGGTACTATTGAATAATAAATATTATATACTATACTAATTATAATAATTATATATAACTATATATATATATCTTATATATATATACTATAATATATTATACTATACTATACATATACTATATAAGGTTAATAATCATAATGAGTCATTATACGTATAAATGTTTAGTAGAGAAATTGATAAAAATAATAAATAAAATAAAAAATATATAAAAATTTTATAATAGTATATAAAATTTAATAATAATAAAATTTAATAAAATAAATATTTATTAATAACTAACTAAAAAAAAAAAATAAAAAAATAAAAAATAAAAAAATATAATAAACATTTATAAATCAAAAAATAAAATAAATAATAATAAATAATTATTTTTTAAAATATAAATATAATATATATATATATAAGTTAGATAATTATAAAAATTATATTTATATTTATCTATGTATATATATATTATATATTATAACTAGTTCTATAATATATAATATATATATATATATTCTAAATATATATATACATTAATATAATATATATAATATCATATTATATTATATATATATAATAATATATAACTCAATTAATAAGATAATATATATAGTATAACATTATTTTATAATTAACTAATATATACTAGTTAACTCAATACAGCGTAATAAAGTAGAATATATATAACTTAATTTTATTATGAAGTATAATATATATATTAAATTTGTACTATGTTAATATATATATATATATTATATATACCTTATTATAAATAAATATATAATAATTATTATATATATAATACTATAGTTTATTGATTATAACAGGGTATAGTATATAGAGTTTATATATATTTAAATAAACCTTAAAAATTTATATATAGATAAAATTTATAATCATTCATTAATTTTTATTATATATATATATATATTATAAAATAATAGTAATATATATATAATAATATATATATAAATATAAATATATATATAATATGAATATTAAAAAATATATAATAAAAATAAATAATATATATATATTAAAATATATCAGTATATATATATAATATATTATATATAAATATATATATTATAATAATAAATAAAAATAATATATATATATTGGATATATTATTTATTTTTATTTTTTTATAAGAGATAAGTATCATTAGTAGGAATAATTAATAGTATATTAATATATATAATATATATTATTATATATAATATATAATATATATATTATATATATATTATATATATATATATTTTTAATATTATATATATATATATATATAGTTATCTATAATATATATATATATAATATTAAATTATATATATATATATATATATATATATATATAATATATATTATATATATATATAATTATATATATATAATATATATTATAATATAAACAATATAATATTAATATTTAATATATTAGTATATATATTATATAATATATATATTATTAATATATTATATATATATATATATATTTAATATATATTATTACTATATATATATATATTATAATATATATATTATATTAAATTATATATATTATATATATATTTTATATAATATATAGAATATATATATAATATATTAAATTATGTAAATATATTATATATATAATATAGTATATATAATAGGGTATATATATAATATATATAATATATATTTGGCCTGGGTGGCGTTTATGTTGGGGTTGTTTGGTGGTTAGATTGTGTGGCTAATTAAAAATATAGGGGAGGTATATATAGTATTATATATATATATTATATATAATATTATTAAATATATATAATAATATATAATATATATTAATATATATATATAATATATATATAATGATATATATATATAATATAAATTATATATATATAATATATTAATATAATATATATAATAATATATATATATATAAATATAATATATATAATATATACGTATATATATAGTATTATAATATATATATTAATATATATTATTTATATTAGAAATATTATAATATATAATATATATAATATATATATAGTATATAAGTATCTATATATATAATTATATATATAGATATATAATAACTAATATATATATATATATATATATAAATATATATATATATATATATATATTATATATAATACTATAAATCTAATAATATATATTATATAAGTATATATATAAATATATATATATATATATATATATATATATAATAGCTATATAATATATATGATATAATATATATATATATATATTATATATATAATATATATATAATATATAGGTATAATAATTATATATATATATATATATATAATTATATATATATATAAATATTAATATATATATATTTATATATATTATATATATATATATATATATATATATATATATAATATATATAGTATATATATTTTATAATAATAACTACTATATATAATAATCTAGTATATATATATAATATATATAATATATATTATTATATATATAACTAATATTATATATATATAATATATATATATATTAAATATATAATATATATATATAATAATATAATGTAATGTATAAATAAATATATATAATATAATATATAATATTATATATAACTGGGTAATGTATAATATATATATATATATATATTTATATATAAATATATATAAGTATAATATATTTATATATAGTATGTATATAGTATTAATAATATATATATTAACATATACAAGTATATTATTATATATATATATAATATATATAGTTATATATATAGCTATAAATTATAGTACAAACGTAATAGGATATATAATTATATATAGTATGTAAGGTAGTATTATATATAATATATAGTATATAATATATATAGTATAATAATATATATTAATATAATATATATATTTATATATATATATATATATATATTAATATATATATAATTATATATATATATAAATTATATACTATAAGTATATATATTATATATTAATATAATATATATAATATATATAATATATAATATATATATAATATATATATATTATAATTATAATATATATATATATTAATTAATATATATATAGTATTATGTTATTTATAATATAATATATTATAATTTATATATAATAATATATATATATATATATATATATATATATATATGTAGTATATATATTATATATATAAATATTTATATATATATTATATAATTTTGTTATATATATAATTATATATATATTATATAATAATTTTAAATATATATATATATATATATATATATTTATATATATATTATATATAATATATATATATATATATATAAATTATAATATAAGTGGTAATATAAATGATATAAATATATATATTATATATATATAGTTATATATATATATATATATATACGATAATATAATATATCTATAGTATAGTATAGTATATATATATAGTTAGTATATATACGGTAATATATAAATATTATACGGTAATATATCTATAAGTATATATTAAATATATATAATATATATAATGTATATATATATATATGTATATATATATACTATTATATATATATAGTATTAGTATATATATATAAGTATATATATATATATAGTATAGTATATATAGTAATAAAATATATATATATATTATATATATATATATATATATATATTTATATATATTTTACATATACTATATATTATAATTATATATAATATATACTATATACTTGAGTAAATAATATATGATATATAATAATATATATATATAATTATATTATATATATATAATATATTAATATATATATATATATTATAAATGATATATATCAGGTGGCAGCTCCGGGTGGGTCCAAATTCTTGGGGAGTAGGGGGCAGAATCAATAATATATATATATATTATTATAATTATATTATATATATAGTATATATATATATATATTACTAAGTATATAATTATTAAAATTATATATATATAATATATATAATATATATATATATAATATATATATATAATATAATATAATATAAATATTTTTTATATCATATCTATAACAATTCCAGGAAGGGCTTTCACGCCTGTCTTGGACCAGCAATCTTCTTATGGCCGCGAAACGATTAACGCTAGATCACTATCTAAAACCATGCTCTTGAGCAATGGGGTCTCTGACGCCCAGTCTCTGAGTTAACACTCTCAGGTAGGTTTTCAGCCTTTGTAGAACTAGCATCTTCTTAAATTAGGCCTCAAAACTCGTTTCACCAAGTCTGTCCGATGATCTTTGCTTTGCTAGGCTCATAAGATCTAAACGTGCTGTGAGGCCCATAGAGTAATACAATCAAAGGAAAAAGGACCGAGTTGACTAGCTCTGTCGCCCTTATAACCTATATATATATATATATATATATATATATATATATATTATATATATATACATATATATATTATATATATATATATATATCTATATATATATTATATATATATATATATATTAAATAATATATAATATATATATAATTATTATAATATATATATATAATATAATACTATATATTAACATATATATTATATTATCATAATATATATATATACTAATATATATATAGGTATAGTAATATATATATATATATATATAATAATATATATTATTATATATAAATTATTATTATATATAATATATATTTATTATATATATTATTTATATATAGGTAGTACAATAATATATGCCTCAACACTCAGGGAGAAATTTATTTTAGTGGAAATTAAATCTAGGAAACACAATCTGATCGAATTCAATTCCTTGGATTATACACTAAAATCCTCAATTTACTAAAATTCAGGCAAGATCAGTAATAAATTAGGTATTAACAAAATATATGAAACGCCTATTATTACTATTCAACTCCAACAGAAACATTCTCATTAATAACATGAAAATAAAACTACTTTTCTGCCGAGGCAAATTAGCTACTAGCCTAGAAGGAGTAAGGATTTCCTATAATGAAATTATGAATTAATAAATCATAATAAAGATTATCAAGTTGGCTAAATTAATTTTAATTAGTCATATTATTATTAATGATATTATTAATATTGATTATATTTCTTGCATGAGTGAATCTTTAATTAGGAATTTCTATAAAAAAATGAGTGCTAATTAGAGTCGGCGCAATACGGACTTGCTGCCATATAGGAAAAGGAACTATTTTTTGACTCAACAGAGAAATAACAGTTGCCATCAATCGCTAATATTAAAAAGGAAATCGAGTAGAAATTTAAATCGGCGGCTTATCAGTGACCCCTGAACACGAAACTATATATATTATATATATATTATATATTATATAAATATATCTATTATATATATAGTATATATATAATTATATATATACTAATTATATATATATATATTAAAATAAATATATATATATATTATATATATATCATATATATAATAATAGTTATTATTATAATAACTATTATAATAAGTAATAGAGTCATGACTAAGATAGTATATATAATATATTAGTATACTATAGTATTTTATATATATAGTAATATGATATATATTAACTATATAGGTATATTATATATATATATATACTAGTATTATATATATATTATACGTATATGACTAGATTATATATTATTATATATATATATAGGCTATATTATATGTATACTATAGTATATATATATATATAATATATATATATATTATATATATATTTATAGTATATATATATAATATATATATAAACTATGTATATAATATATTATATATATTATAATATATATATTAATATATATTTATTATATATATATTATATATATAATATATATATATATATATATATAATATATATATATATATAATATATATATATGAAGTTGTATATGGAATATATACATATATATAATATAATATATATATATATAATATATATATATATATACTAGTTTAAACAATCTAATAGGTATAGTATTATATATAATATATATATAATATATATATATATCTAGTATATATATATATATATAATATAATATAGGTATTATAATATATAGATATATAATATATATATATTAAGTATATATATATATATATATAGTTATATATATATAGTTAGGGTTATAATAAGCAATAATTAATATAATTTAAATAAAATAATTATTATAATTAAAATTAATATATATATATATATATATAGGCCTTGGACTTTTCTTATTATTTTTTGGGGATCGACTAATGCAAGTAGCATTGGCCGTACCCTGGCCTACACAAAAGCCGCACTGTGATCATAAGTAATAAATATATACTATATATATATATATATATATATATATATATTAATACTATATGTATATAATATATATATATATATTATATATATTATAATTTAATATATATAGCTATATCTAATTTATTATATTTATCATATATATATAATATATCTATATATATAGATATATATAATATATATATATAATATATTTAAATATATATTTTAGAATATATATATATATATTTATATACATAGTAATATATATATACTAATATATTATATATATAATATTATTATATATATATAATATTATTATATATTAAATATAATCATAGTATATATATATATTATAGTATTATATTCATTTATTATAATATATATATATTATTGTATATAAATATTATATATTATAATAATAATATAACTACTATATATAAATTTATATAGGTAATAATATATATAATATATATATATATAATATGAGTATAATATATTATATAGTATATATATATATATATAGATATAGTGAATATATATAATATATATATAATATATATAGGTATAGGAATAGTATATATATATATATATATTATAATATATATTAATATATAAATAATATATTATAGTATATATGTGATATATATATATATATATATATATATATATTTCCTCCCCAACACTGTAGTTAAGGTGCGAAACATGCAATGGAAAAAAATAGTAGAAGAACGACGGAAGTCGAAAAAAAAGGCCAGCCTCACCTTCCCTTTTATACCTTAAGTAGAACTCGCCCAGGTAAAGTAAAAATCACCCTAGAGCTTCAGAAAGCTGCGACTGACCCCTCACGTATGGCACTCGTCAATGTAGGTTCACGCCTTGACACCAGGTGAACCACAGTCTGAGACCCCCTCACAAAACGCCGTCATTCACTTCTATCATGCAACCTTCCTCTGGCCTCTATCAAACACTCATTCCTCCCCTCCAGGCATTCCTTTTCGGACTCAATCCTCTTTTTCTTTGGTCTAGCAGCCGGTCGATTACTAGCACACTTACAAGCTGACATTCATCTATCTTTTCCACATGATAAAAACTATCTCATTGTACTTTCATTTATAAATCACACAACTCCTTAATGCGTTCATTTTTCATTATCAATTCTTCCCAAGCAACAAGCCTAAAGTTTGTCCATGCTTAGGCACAGTTCTTTTAATCTTTACCTATTGTTTATGCCAGACCATTGGCTAAAGCTAACTATATATCAACACAGGGAGCAACATACCCTCATGAGAACCTAGCGCCCTCAAGACTTAGTCCTTTACATCATTCCCCAATGATTTAATTGCACAGCTACCTTTCCTCCATTCACAACTTTCTTACAACACTCAGGCATTAATCCGTTCAAGTTTTTCATCAAGCATATATCGCTAAATAACTTTGCCAGCACTTGCTCAGTGCTCACCATCTGACACACTTCAACAACGAGGATTGTCTCACTAAAAACCTACTTACTCATATCACGTTTACTTCAAAACTCCTCTCCTTTATACACTTGACATCCCTCTAAAAAATCCTCTGAAACCTCTCTTCAGATTTTCGCTCAAGCAAAATCAAATCATTCCGCATATAATGGTAGCCTAACAATCCGCTCTTTCCAATCTCTACATTATTCTAACACCTTCTCCTGCCATCTCCACTTCCAATTCTTCATCACCCCATTCATATATAAATTGAATAACCAAGGAGACATAACACACCTGCATCACTTCGACGTTTATTTTACGAATACACTTAACTAAAAATTTACTCTTGTAAACAGCTTCACTATGCACAAAAAAAACATTTGATTCCATTCAGAAGACTCCATACACATTTTATCACTACTACTACTCGTGCAAAGGTTCCCTATTAATCTATCATCGCATGTTGCAAATCCATATAAACCTATGAGTATATATAATTTTTTCTTCGTCTCTCTCATTATTCTCGTCATTGTTTCAATGTAAAGATTTGATTCATAAATCCAACTAACACTTTCCTAAACGCACTTAACTTCATCACAATCAGTACTCAGTCCACTCGATGCACTCTATAGAATAAAATAACAGCGTATAACTTCCCCACACCTCAGGCAAACTAATTACCGCTATAATTCCCTCCAGTTACCTTATCCCCCTTACCCTTTATAAGGGTACTATTACTGCTCTCCTCCAACCTTAGAACTATACCTCCCAAAAGCTTTTGATACACAATTTCCAAAATGCACTTAATCAACATATCGCTTTGCCTTCTGATCTTTCACCAGTAGTTTCATCTCTATACCTGCAGATTTTTCATTCTTTCAACTTTCTCAACTCTACCACATGTACTAATCCTTAAATGACCTGATCCCCAAAATAAATTTCCTTCTTGCACCATCAAAAGCACACACATTCACTATCACTCTTCATTACTGCCATGTTATAGATTTTGGAAGTGTTCCCTCCACACTGGGTTCCCCTACATCCATTATCATTTAGAAAAACCATACCTATTCATTGCTACAAGGAATTCCCTTATTCTCATTCTACCCTTTCGGCTTTCCTTTCAAAAAGCTTCCCATTCCCTTGCAAGTTCCAATTGAGTCTCCTTCCAAACTGTTTTTTATCCTCTTTTTCTGCATCATTTAGTTTTACTGTTTAACTCCGTGGTATAACTCCAAACATCTTTTTTTTGAAACCTCATCTTTGCTTTTAGTACAGATTCACCACTCTTCTTTATAACTTTAAACCGAACGTGCAACACCTTTCATCTCCAAACCGGCTCACTGTTTGACGATTCTTTAATTCTACTTTTAGGGCCAATCCGACATACCTCCATTGCAACTACTGAACAAGCGCGCGTTCCTCATTTCGCTTCGCAGGGATTATTTGTTCAGTTCAAACTTATCACATTTCAATGATTATTTATTTCAAGGCGCGCTAAATACTTTTCTTATTACCGAACACCGGGGTGTTTCACTTAGGCTTTCTCACTTTAAATTCTAACCCCACTTCTTTCCACTTATCAGCATTCCTCCCTCTCACATTCTTAACGTACACTAACTAAAATAATCAGAAAACAATATATGATCCAATAATTCCATATCCGAACACCTCCTCACTGGTTTAAATATTTAACTAACTACCATACATCTCAATCCGTGTGAGAGAGAGAGAGGGAGAACAAATCAATCTACTTTTCCATTTGATATCATCTGTACGGTAAGTAACTTATTAGTATGAACTTATGAATACTCTTATGCTTAAAGAAAGTAAAGTGATTACTTTTTAATAATATTTAAATTTTATTTCTTAAATTATGACTTTAATGATTTATATACTCTATTTCTTTTAAGCTGGGAACAATTTTTATGTTGTTTAATTTTTTTTCCATAATGTTTTACTATTTTACCGAGGCTTTACTATGGTTTACTACATTTCCTAAACTAAAAACTTTAACTATAAATTTGTTGTGTTTGTTAGAATTAATTTAATTTAATTTATATTAATTTTAACATAAACATACGAAAACTATGTTACTTATAGAAGTTATATAGAATATTTGTTAAATTATTTGTCAGGGTTTGTTAGATATTATAGTTAAAATATGAGCTATTTCCAAATATCATTATATCCAATAATTCAATTTCTAGATTTATAAAAGTTACTGGGTAAAATGTTTGGATGTAATTTATATAATATATATATATATATTATATGAGGAATATATATATATATATGATAATTATATATATATATATTATTATGTATATTATATAGGTATATATATATTATATATATATATATATATATATATTATATTATATATATTATAATATAAAATATAAGTAGTATTATATAGTAGTAATTAGAGTTATGGCGGTCGATCGGACACCAAAAATGATAGCGGCATTTGGGTCGCTAAACTACACCGGGAAGTGAGGCTAATCGTTTGGGTGTAAATTTAGGCAATGTTTTTAACATTTTTTTGGGAAGTTTTTTACTTTCGGCCCTCCCTTTCCCAGCCATATGATCACGGACCGTAAGGGGGAGGGCGGGAGGGGGTGGAAGTGA
>JABUQX010065640.1:32500-34704 GCA_015478945.1 Trachelipus rathkii | reverse complement strand
TGGTAGAGAGATTTGGCAGCAGTGTGTAAAAGGAGGGCTTGAAGTAAACGTGCGATAAGAGTAAGGTTTATGGTTGTGAGTGAGGATATCCTTCAGTGTGAAGTTATGTTAGATGCTGAGCAGCTAGAACAAGTGTCTGAATATTTAAAATATTTAGGGTATATCGTGATGAAGAAGGGAAGGACGATGCAAGAGTGTAGTAGAAGGTTGGCTGATGGCCAGGAGGTGGGGGATGGTTGCAATTAAATCGTTGGTGAATGCAAAGAACTAAAGTCTTGAGTGTCCTAGGGTCTTTACTTGAGGGATGTTGTACCTGTGGTTATTGTATGGTAGTGAAGACTATTGTCGGAATAAGAAGTATAGATCTAAAGCTTTCAATGGTTCAGATGGACAATCTTAGGGGTTGCTAGGTGTGAGAAGAATATGATAAAGAGAGGAATGAACGTATTAGAGAGTGGTGGTTGCTGCTGAAGAAAGGGGTAAATGAGAGAATAATGAAAGTATGTTGAGATGGTTGTCATGTGAAAAGTATGAATGATAGTAGGTTGGTTAAGCGGATGTATAGTGGGGAGTGTGTTGGAATCGATCCGGCTGGGAGACCGAAGAGAAAGTGGCATTGAGTCGGTGAACGAAGGTCTGAAGGAGGAGAGAAATGTGAGTGGCAGAGGCGAGAATAAAGTTGCATGATAGGAGAGAATGGGGGGTTTTGTATGGGGTGGTTGTGGCCACCTGGGCCAGGGGATGAACCCTTACATGGACGATTTACCATAGTGAGGGTCCGTCGCGTCCCATGATGCTCTAGGGTGGAGTTTCTGACTGCGACGAGTCCTCACTAATTAATGGTACAGAGGCGGGGGGCTGGGCTTCCTTTTCGACGTTTGTCATGTTCTCCTACTGCTTTTCTTTTCCGAGCTTGTACAGCACCTTACCCCCAATCTGGGGCAAAAGAGGAAGGTGAAGGAAAGAAAGAAAGAAGAATTTAAAATTAGTAATAAAAATAATGCGTAATACAAATGCCTTTTTTTTACAAAAAATTCGAACTCAAAAGATGCATTATTTCGACGATTTCACGAACTTCGCAAAATTAAAAACTCGTCAAACTTACGTCTATAGCAACAGTACAGCTTGTACCAAAATTTGCTATAATATATATAATATATATATATATATAATATATATATAATATATACATATTATTATATATATATAATAAGAGTATTATATATATATTATATAATATATATATATAATATATATAATATATATATATATATATATATATTATATATTATAGATATATATAAAAAGAACATTTAATGAGAAGGTAAAGAATTAACTGCTTCTCTGGGATTGAACCACCGCATTGCGGTGAGGACATTGCCCGGGGCATATACAACTAGCTATCCCCCAAACCAAAAAAAGTGATTCGAGAACAGTTATAAAGCAACCGAGTTCCCGTCAAGGCGACATCACCCAGGTGTCCACCTGTCCTATCTCTCGTTCTTTATATTTTTAGATGTTAAATATTGCATAATGATCGCAATATTTCAAAATTTTAAAGAAGAACATATATGAGAAGATAAAGAATTAACTGCCTTCTCTGGGATTGAACCACCCCATGTTGCCGTGAGGACAATATGCCGGTGCTATACAACTGAGCTATCCTAAAACCCAATGCGGAAACCTTTTTATATTTGTGCCCCACTTTTCCATATCAATTTATGTAGCCCCCTTCCATTTATTTCGTATATATATATTATATTATATTATATATATATATATATAATAGATATATTAATATATATATAATTATATATATATATATATATATATATATATATATATATATAATTTATTGTGTATTTGAAAGAAGTGCGTAGATTTAAAATTGAAATCTAGAAAATATGCTGAAGAATATATAAATTTTGGATTTATAATCACCGAAATGAATGGCGAAGAAAGGTCTCTTTGTGTTTTTGTTTAAAAATTTTTCCTGCGGCTGATAGCATGAAGCCAAACAAACTTAAACGGCATTTGGAAACAGTTCATAGGGAGTATGTTAAGAAACCTCGTGAATTTTTTATTGCTAAACAAAAATCTTTTGAAAAACTAAAAACTAATATTCAAAATTCTTTGTCTGTAAATGAAAAAGCTTTACTAGTTTTTTACAAAGTTGCATATAAAATAGCAAGGTGCAAAAAAAA
>JABUQX010065640.1:7500-27500 GCA_015478945.1 Trachelipus rathkii | reverse complement strand
ATATATACTAATAAAATATATATATATAATATATATAATATATATATATAGATATAATATAATATATAATTCTTCCTTCTTCCTCCCAAGACTGGGGGTAGTAAGGTGTGTACATGCATCGGAAAAGAAAAGTAAGTAGAAGAATTATGACACAGACGAAAATAAAGCCTAGGCCTTACCGCCAACTCCTATACCTATTAGTGAGAACTCGTCGCAGGTAGAAAAATCCACCCATAGAGGCTTCACAGGACCGCGACGGAACCCCTCATATGGAATATCGTCCAAGTATAGGGTTATCCCCTGCGCCCAGGGGGCCACAAAACTCATACCCCTCACAAAACCCCTCCATTCACTTCTATTAGCTTTATTTCTCGCCTCTGCCAAACTTCAACCTCTCTCCTTCAGACATTCGTTCACTGACGCAATCCACTTTTTCTTCGGTCTCCAGCCGGTCGATTCCCAACACACTCACCACTATACATCCGCTTAACCAACCGACTGTCATTCATCCTTTTCATATGACCAAACCATCTCAACGTACTTTCATTTATTCTTTCATTTACCCCTTTCTTCCCACCACATAATTCTAATACGTTCATTCCTCATTTTATAAATTCTTTTCACACCTAAGATTGTCCATCTGAACACGTTTAACTTTAGATCTATACCTCTTTTTTCAGACCATAGTCTTACTACTATACATTAACACAGGTAACAACATACCCTCATGTAAGACCCTAGCGCACTCAAGACTTAGTCCTTTTACGTTGTAGCAGATTTTACTATATAAAAAAAAAAACCGAACTACAATAACTTGAATTATGAAGGAGTGAGGCTGCCTTCCAGGATAGATATTGGGGATACAAAAAAAACCCATACACCTTAAATTTATTAAAGAAAATAACCGACCTGACACCGATATTACAAAAAAATCCTGTCCTTAAACTTAACTTACAAGTTCCTAAAAAATCCACACAATAACCTGACACCACCTTGAAAATTAATAGCTATCCCACGATATGATAACCCTTTACCTCTTACCACTCCACTACCATATACCACACTACACTACTTTGTACCCTTCTACAGTATTAATTCAATCAAAATACCTCAATCATATACCACATAAAAATATAGACATATAAACATAATAAATATTGAAAATTATTAATTAATCAAATTATGAAAAAGTCAATTAAGGAAAGTCAATCAATTTTAGGAATTAGTTTGTATAACTTGTATAACACCGCTCTGTGGTCAAGTTTTTGTTTAATTTTCAAAATTGGTACAATGTTTTTCAATTTTTTCAAAATGTTTTCTTTTCTAATTTCTTTCACTTTTTTTAAATGTTTTTCTAAGTTTTTCCCAAAATGTTTTTTCACAATTATATAAAAAATATACGATTCCAATGTAGTTTTAATTTCCACTTTCAAAATCTTTTAGTGTAATTATTTTTTTCAGTTTTGTTTTCAATCATTTAGTTTAGTTTAGGTTTCAATTTGTCTTTTACGTTTGTCTCTTTCAGTTTATCTCAGTTCTGTCAATGTATTTTTAATTTGTTCCCTTTCTCAGAATTTCCATCCTTAATTCGGTGAATCACACCATGTAAATAAATTGATCCGGACCCGGTATCAATTACTACTTAAATCCATCCGACAAAAATGGAATCCTAAATATGCATTCCACAATTGCAATAAATAAATCCAAGAGCCAATTCCAAATCCAATTCCACAATAACGTCGTTTTCCAAAAAGTAAAGTAAGACCCAAAAAAAAACTGGAATGAGAAAAAAAATAAACAAATCCTAACATGACATAAAAAAATAAAAATAAAAGGTAAATAATAAATAAAGAAATCCTAATCTGAATTTAAGTATTAAATAAGTAATTAAGTAGTAAGTAATTAACCAATTAAAATATCATAAATTCATAAATTTAAAAAATCAAACTTTAACATTAACATTTTAATTCAAGACTAAAAGTTACAATTCAAAAATGCAATTACTCAAATTAGAAAAATGAATACAAACAAAAATAATTAGTGGCTACCTGGCCAATGGTGTTGACCAGTTTTTGCTGTCCTTTCCCTTTTTCAACCTCTAATTAGAGACCACCTCAAGAACCATCACCTTGTCACGTCACCAAGAAAGCAGCCCAATACTGGAATCCAAAAGAACAACTACTTTAAGTATGTTACCCATAAAATAAATAAGAATAATTGACCAATAAAATACAAGAAACCATAATTACTCTTACCAAAGAAATCTAAAGAAGGAATCCAAACATTCGACATAAACCCTTGGGACATCCGAATTCAGATCCGCTTCACCATTCCATTCTTCATACGAAATATTCCATAAAAATATCCCTTTATCATTAATCGAATAATTCCCTTTATAAATTAATTATAATCTAATTCAATCAATCCAGTTAAATTAATTCAAATAAAAAATAAAGTAAATTCTCTGTACTTGAAATCAATAAATTTTAACTGAAAAGATATTAAAGCAAATTATTTCCACTTATATAATTATATTACTTAAATGATTAATAAAAATGATATTTAATTTAATTTAAATAATTCCCCCCTTTTAATTTTTAAATTTTAAAATCACACTAATACACTTTTATTAAATTCCCCCACTGCAAGTCCAAGCGCTCTCCTTGTTCCTTGACGTTCATTCTTCAGGTAGGTTCACCCTCTTCATCATTCACCCTGTACCTAAAAGCAGACAAAATAAAAATTATGAGACGACAACCACAAAAAACTGACCTACCACATCCCTCCTACCTAAGTTTGTCTCATAATTCTAACCCAACAATCACTCCCCATTTATAACACCGTTGTCATCACCCAATCATACTCTTTTACAACACCTCTACTCCTAGTAAACGGTTTCTCATATTCCATCACTTGTTCACTGGGTTTATTCTTCCCACCTTCCTCTCTTTCATCATATACCTCTACTACTTCATTCATACTTCCTTTCCTAGGTAATAGCTCAGACATTTCTGCAATCTCTTTCTCGATCTCTCTCATCCTAGCATTCGCCTTTATAACATTCACTACTTCATCCAATTCCACACAAAATTTACTACAAATCATCCACTTCCATATGCACCTCCTATCTCTGATATTTCTCAATCCTGCTAACACACTCTCATTTTCATCCAACGGAAACTTGCAAACTGTGTAGGTACTTTTCCTTAAACTCTGCTCGTTATTCCCATTGTCCCACCAAAACCCTGAAAAATACTCATCATTCTTATTTTCATCGTTAAATAACACCTTTAACCTACTCACATTACCCGATATTCCTCTTTTGCGCTTCTTTTTCCGTATCTCTTCCACCAACACTAACTCTTTCCCCTTTAACCACAAATCATCCACTATATCCCCATTCTCATTCAAATCATCCTCATTCACACAGGATGAATCTTTAGATAACCAGGGGGTTCCCTCCACGGCCTCAACTGTACCTGATGGGCCCGAAACTCATTCGTACCACCATTATTCTCACCCTCCAACACATAACTAACCCCATTAGACATAACCCTTTTTACAGTATACGGCCCCTCAAACTTTTCTCTAATCTTACTCACATTCAACCGCCCTTTCTCAATTACTTCCTTTAAAACCTTATCACCTACCTTAAAACTGGCAAACTTTAAACTACCCTTTCTCCAAACGTCCCTATCACCTTCAGGTAACCCAAGCCTAGGTTTCACAAACCTCTCAAAATTCATCACATACATACAAGGAGACATACCAGTTGCTCTATGCACAGTCATATTATAAGCCCATAACACTCTTCCTAACCAATAATCCCAATCATTCTCTCTTTCACTCATCATTGTAACATCTCACTCAATGTTCGAATCGTCCTTCTCTGTAACCCATTCGAACTCGGCATATTTCACGCGTCGTTCTCACATGTTTTCAATGCCCCAATCACTCAACATTTGCTCAAACGCCTGCCCCACCACCCCCGCGCCCCATATTCAACCCACACATCCCCTTCGTTTAACCCCACACATCGGCAACAAACTTCCCTTAACCCCCTAGCCACATTCACACTAGTCTTATTCTTCACCGGTACAGCATACACAAACTTACTTTTGTGATCCACCATCACCACCATTCCTACATACCCACTCGCAGTCACTGGCAACGAAACGCAGTCAATCACTACTAACTCAAAGGGTTCATTCACATCCATTCGTAACACAGGGGGTTTCACATACATTCTCTGATACTTTCCCTTCTAGAGGCACATCCAAAAACCCTGGGAAGGGTGGGAAGCATCCGCCTCTGGAAAACGGAAATGCCACCACACCACCTCAGTGCGCCAAGAACCGGAGCTGCTGGTTTTTCTCCAGACCATTATATCAATTTCTCTCGAAATATTCGAGGTGTACGAAATTTAGTGATATTGATGATGGATACAGTGAACTGTGGCAAGCATTCCACCCACCTGACAGCCCACCTAATGTAGGGTCTGGTTTTTCAACTTGATGTTAGTTGTTTCTTCGCTCTAGGACACTGCAGGGCAGGGCAGTATACCCTGCCCAACAGTGTCCCAGAGAGCCCCCCACCAACGACAAGGTAAACAACTGCGGGGGAGTCACTTTCTTCCTTAACCAAGGGTTAAACACTCGCTCTTTCATACATTCCCACAATTTAAACTTCCCCATGTGACCAAACCTACGGTGGATCACTAACGCCATCCCTACCGTTCCAACTACAGAAAACACCGGTACGTACAAATCATCCTCTCTTACTTTCCGAATATAATACACCACATTAGTACACACAACAAACCTTTTCGCAAATACCCTAAAATCTTCTATCAACTGGTCCCACCTGCACACTTCTTTACCCGACAAAATACATTTTCTCAGCTCACAGACCATAGGACATTCCTCTTGCATTACCTCGATATCTTTCATGGACTTACACAGTTCTTTCATTCCCCCACACCAAACTCTCACCATGCCACAAAACAACCAAACACACATTCTCCTCTGCATCTCTAACAATCTCACGACTTCCTTTCAACAACCTTTCCCCTACATCTACGGACAACCTATTCACCCTCAAAAGTCAATCCCCAAACAAAAAACCAATACAGGCATCGCTCCTCGTCCAGCAACCACAAAACCTATGTTCCACTACCACCATAGCAATCCTAATTTCTACTTTTAACAAACTCTTCAAAAGCGACAAAATCACCTGACCCAATCCCTTTGATCTTCACATTCGTACTCCTCCTCTCTATCTGCCACGTTACTCGCTCAATCTCTCGTACCACAGACGCATTCACTAAAGAAATCTGAGCCCCAGTATCAATCAGTCCACAAAATACTCTCCCATTCACCTCCACTTTCACCTCCATTCTTCCACTTATCCCATGCTTTCCCCTGGGCAAATCATTTTCACATCATCACCTTCTAACAAACACTCCTCCAACTCCGATTCCAAAACATACTTCCTATCATAACTCTTCTTCTCAATTACCCAATTGTAATGTACGCCACTTAAACACTGTAAATGAAGCTCACCCACTTTAGCACCACTAACACCATCACTCCTATACAAAACCGGTCTCTCCCCACCATAATGCACACATACAATTATCTTAAACAATTTACTCACAACAACCAATACCTCTTGCACCGGAAGCACACCTACATTGCACATAGCCTTTAACTCCTTCATAAAATATTTCACCTTCCTAATCCCTATCTGCTCCGGTTTCTTACACACCTCAGTCATAACTTCCCTCCGCAATTCTTCTATACTTTCAGGCACTCTCGAAACCAACCTATCACTAGCTAAATCCTGTAACCCATACAACACACTTTCGAACATAGAATCACCCCCACCCTGACTTTCCTTTCCCTTCATCAATCCCTTAGGCAAATATTCCGGGTCTATCACTACCTTTTCATTCATACTCTCACTTCCAGGAATTCTCGACATCAAATCAGCAATCTCATTCCTTTCACCCGGCACATACTCAACCACATAATCAAAATCACTCAAATCTTCCAAAGTTCTTGCAAGTCGACTATCAACTATCCTCATTCTCTGCATATACACCAAGGGTTGGTGATCCGTTCGCACCACAAACTTAATCCCATACAAAAACGGACGTAACGACTTCAAACAAAACCTCAAAGCAGCCAACTCTCTTTCAATCGTGGAATACTTTTGCTCTGTCATACTAAATGCTTTCGAAACATATGCAGTCACTCATTTTCTTTCAATCCCGTCAATCACCTGCTCTTGCATCAAAGAACCTCCCATACAATACCCACTTGCATCTGTATGCACTTCCAGTGGCTTGGCATACTCGCCGTAATCAGGGTATGCTAGTTCCACATCTTTTGCAACTTTCGCTTTCAATTTCTCAAATGCTTTATTCATAATTGTACTCTTTCTTTTTCCCAGTCCATTCAGTCAAAGGTTTCATCACACCTGAACAATCTTTCATAAATTTCCTTCCAAATTCTACCACACCCAAAAATCCTCTTAGTTCTCTAACATTCCTAGGTCTATGAAAATTCCTAACCTTTTCAACAAACTTCTCAGCTTTCTTCAACCCAGTCGCACTAATCTTATGTCCCAGAAATTCAACCTCACTTGCAAACCATTTACATTTTTCAACCTTCCCTTTTATGCCTACCCCTTCCAACTTTTTCAACACATCATTCACTAACTTCAAATGCTCAGGGAAGGACTCGGTCATCACTAATATGTCATCTATAAATACCATCACATTTTTACTGGGAAAATCATTCATGACCACATTCATTGCCCTTTGAAACACCAGAGCATTAGCAAGTCCGAAACTTAGGTTTCAGAATTGATGTCTTTTGGCAGTTGAAAATGCAGTCACACCTACTATTCTCTTCCACTGGCATCTGATAATACCCACAGCACCAGATCTATTTTCGTAAAAACATACTATACACACATCGGAAACTGATCTTTCACAGTTTTTTCATTCACCTTACGATAATCAATACATAACTTCAATCTTCCATCAGGCTTTCGCACAGGCACAATCAAAATATTCCATGGACTCACACTCTTCTAACACCAATTCGCTCCAATTCTTCACATTGCTCTTCAATCTCCTTCCCCACAGGAGGAGGAAGGTGACGAGGTCGCTGGTATATGGGGGTGTCCTCAGATAATACAATCCGGAACTCCAGTAATTGTGCACCCCCAAAATCCTCATCACTCTGACTTGAGGCCTTATTCCTCTCCCACAACATTCATACAATCTTTTGCCTTACTTCATTCAGCCCTTGAGGCAATCGCACTTTGTCAACCATTTCATCATACACCCAATCCTTCTTCTCAATATCACCAGCAAACACAGCATTCATTCCCTCTTGAATGCTCTACAACCAAAACCGAATACAAACTGCCAACCACATCACCAACCCTTATACCTCTCACTCTCTTCTTTTTCACATCAGGCACCTTTTGCATACATACCCTTGGATTATCCATATCCAATATCCCGTAAAGCACATGTGCAACCCTTTTCACTATATTTAGCATCATAACCATCCACCAGAAACATGCTATTCTGGTCTACATCCACTCCTACATTCGTATTCCACCCTACTTTCACACTCACTACTCCATCTGCTTTCAAAGACATATCTTCCAAAGCAAACACTTCCACACCTTTTACCAATTTCACTTTCACATCCCCTACCTTATTCACATACATCTGACATCTCCCCTCTTTATTCACCTTTTTCTCTATTATCATCTGATCTGGATGGATAAACATCTTATTCACACTCATAAACTTATAACCTAATAACACATCATACTCTCATTTATACTGTCAATCACATAAAACTCAATCTCTTCCATACCAATTCCACCAATCCTAACACCCTCCCTAAATTTAGTTGCTACTGGTATCATCATGTCACTTATCCCCTAAATAATCCCCTTCCCTGACTCTTTCTGGGTCCACCCTTATATTCATTCTATCATATGCACTTTTATACACTACGCTAACCATACACCCAGTATCAATCAAAGCTCTCACCTGAATACCCCCACAAGAAACTTTAATACTCATGCACTCATCTACCTGACTAGCCAAAAACACATCCATACTTTTACACCTTGTTGTACCATTTGCACTCCATTCACAGATGAGGGCCCACCATCTGTGAACCCTGCTCTTATCAGTTTCCCCGTCCAGTCCCCCTAACCTGATTATTGATACTTACCACCTCATTCACATTCCTGTTACAGATTCACACTTCCCTGCCGTCTCATCCTCCAACACATTCCAGCTACATGCCCCATTTGCCCACATTGAGTACATGTATTCTGAGGGGCTCTACACATTCTTGAAAAATGCCCCTCAATTCCACAATTCCCACATACAGCTTTCTCACCCTTCCACCTTGCTGACAATCATGGACCCAATGGTCCATACCTCCCCACCTCCTACACCCAGCCCTTTGCGGGTTTGTGCAGCTCATGGCCATATGGCCCACTTGCCCACAACTGAAACAAGCTCCATTCGCCCACCTGCACTCTGATATCATGTGTCCCATCTTACCACATCTAAAACACTTTCTCCCTATTACCTACATTCTCTCTGTTCATGATCACATTTCCTCTTACATTCCCTTGGTTATACCTCCCTCTCTCATTTGCTCGTTCATTGACATTACCCCCCGTTTGTCTATTAACATACACATCCCCCACATTCACCTGTCTATCATTACTTCCTCCTCCATAAAAATCCTCTAAGAACTTCACCATCACCTCATAGGAGTTTGCTCTCAGAGCATCCCTATATGACTTTTACTGAGTCATTGGTGAAGCCCTTTCATTCCCTCCTCTGCCACTATATACATCCCATCTTTCATTCTCCTCTCTCTCTCTCTCTTTCGTTAGTCTCAAGCTCTCGATCCTCTACTATCTCCAACACATCCTTCCACCGCAATTGCTCTCCCGGCCATCTCATTTTCTCCTTTCTCCTTGCATTTATAAATTCCGCCACTGCAGTCAGAATAGTTTCTAAAAACTTCTGTAATAATCTCTTATTCTCACTCACGTCTTCATTCCCAAATTTCATTCGCGCCAATGTTTCCAAACGATGAGCATACATATATAATCTTTCACTCTTTCCCTTTCTAGCTTAATCAAAGTCATGCACTTTTCGATACTTTACCCCCCTTTTACTCTCTCCACTTGTTCCAATATTCTCTGTTTGACCACTTCATACCTCGGCTCACCCATACTAGTAATCGCCATATAAAACTCAAGAATCCGCCCTTCCAAAAACTCCCCTAACTCTTTCACCCAAAACACTTTATTTTCATCGAACTTCCCCTTACAATATCTTTCATACTCCATGATAAATTCACCCACATCCTTAGTCCCATAGACATTGTACTTGTTGATTCTAAGAATGTCCCTAATAAGGACACTCCTAGCAACTTGGAAATTGGAAGTACTGGGCGAGTTCTCCGACCTGGTAATGTCATCATCATTCACTCCCACTTAATCATTCGTACTGCTGTATAAAGAGTCTATACTCTTACCTTTAGCTAGCACTCTTCTTTCATGCCTTCTATTCTTTGATGTCTTCTTTTTTTTCTTATCCTTTCTCTCCTTGTCTTCTTTCACTATCTTCTCATCCTTCTTCTCTTTCAGTTTCATTCCCTCTTCATACATAACCTCATCCAAATCATCCTGTCCACCATTCTCTTTCTTATTTTCTATCCTAGCTACTACCCTAGGAGTAGAGGTCATTTTCTGTTTTTCACCTTTCTCCTCAGTCACTTTCGCAAATCTCTGATTTAATAAATCATCCACATGAGAGGCCATTAACTCATCCACTCTTGAAGCAATTTTTTCTTCTATTCTCTCTTCCATTCGTTTTTCCATCTCTCTCATTCCTTCTTGTAATACTCTCACTCTATCAATTAAATCTTCATTCTCTTTCTCTATTTTTCGAAATGCTTTCTTCCATCTTTCAACCTCTAACTTCAATTCCTCTACTGTACCCATCCTTACTGTCTATTTGCCCCCTACGTCCTCCATAAAAAAAAACCCTCGCTTGGTGCCAAAATATGTAGTGGGCTCGATTCGCCACAATATGTGGTGGGTTTGATCCCGCTCACTATTTCTTTTAAGTTGTGGTTCTATCCTAACAAGAATAAAACACAGGGGTAAAAAAAAAGAAAACACTGAAAAACAAAATCAATAAGAATTTTTTTAAAAAATCCCACAACACAACTAATTCTTCTCCACACAACACCCAATTTTAATATAGATCGATATCGATATTACTATGATCAAATACTGATACTGTTATAATCCAACACTGATACTGTCCAATACTGATACTTAATTAAATATCTTAATCCTACAATATATAAGTCCTTAATACTATAATTATACAAATATTTACAAAATTATTAATTTATTATTCTTTTCAGTTTCCTTTATATCTGTCTTCACAAGTTATTTTCCTAATATTTCTTAATGTCCTTTTTTATCAATTTTCCTTTATATCTGTCATCACAAGTTATTTTAATATTTCTTAATTTCATTTTTTTTATCAATTTTCCTTTAGATCTTTTTTTTCTTTTTCTAATTTTCTAATAGTCCTTTTTTTTCTAATTTTCTAATAGTCTTTTTTTTTTCTAGTTCTCCTTGTTCTTTTCATTTGAATTCCATTTTCTACTAATTTTTAATATCTGTAGACACTCATGCCTTTTTTTGTTTTATTAAATGTACAATATTTGCAATGTTCTCTTGTTGAACTCAATTGTTCCAGAATTTTCTCCAGTGAAAACAACAAAACCAAAAAAAGCTAGAATAAAAAATAAACCATTCTAACCATTGCGAAAACTAACAAAAATAAATATAAAAATAAGCATATATTCAAATATATAGCGAATTATCAATCAAATAAATTAAAATTACTATCATTAAATTTGTATTAATTAATTAATTAAAAAAAATTCACCAATTATTCCAAATAGCATTGCCTACATGAAAATTAATTAAATAAAATAAATAAATAAATAATAATAAATAAATAATATAAATAATAAACTTGAAAACAATAAATATGAATAACTAGTACCTGGATATCATCCAGCTTTTTTTTGTTAAATAGTTTATTCTCACCACCCTTGCCTCTGTCAAATCCCAACGACCCTCCGTTAAACCAAAAAACGAAAAAAACTACATCATACCTCAAAGATTTTCACTCACTTAGCATAAAAAAAAATAACCATAAATATATAATAATAAAAGCATAAGCAAATATAATGATAATAATAAAGAAAATAATAACCAATAATAAGAATAAGCATAATCATAATAAAAATAAGCATAAATGAATAAAATAATAATAATATAATATAATATAATATAATATAATATAATATAATATAATATCCTACCTCACTCCTAACAAACGACAAGCTTGTTCCTTTTCCCAGCCTTGTGACACCAACAGTCCAAACCCTTGGAATGAATGATGTACTAAAACTAAAAAATATAGAAAAAAAATGAACCTATAAAAATTAACTGCATTCATTCACTTCACACACGTTATTCCATAATAATAATAAATACTACTAATGAGCATTAATAAAGAAATAAGAAAGAAAAAGGAGAATAACAACAATAATATAAAAAAATAGTATATATTACCTTTCTATCGTCAAACATGAAATCGTCAATCTTCCAATTTGCTTCAATCATAAAAAATTAATTTAAACAAAAATACCCTCTGGTTGAAACCAGAGTATAACTCTAAGAAAAGAAAAAACAAAAGTCAAAGGGTAAAAAAAAAAAAAAACACTAACACCCAACACACTCTCCTTGCATCCTAGTGGGAAATTCGGAGCTACGTGCCACGAGAGAAAAAGAAAGAAACAAGATAAATCAAAAACTGTAGGGAAATAAAGAAATGATAGTAATCTTATCAGTTGAGCTCATCACCTCTGATTAACACACCATACACTCCCTCGATCACTCATCTCACAATCCCTCATTCCTCAGCTATACCATCATAAAAAATAATAATAGAATATAATAATATAAGCAAATAAGCAATAAAGCAATAATATAATATAATATGGTATAATATTATATTATTATAAAGCAATAAAAGCAATATGATACAAACACAGAAATAGACCCACTTCACATACCTGGACATCCTTCGAATTCAAAGTGATCTGACTGACTATCTTTCATCTTTCATCAAGGACTAATACTTTAAACATACCTACCTACAGATCAGCGGCTCAGATTACCCCTTCATATGCATAATTTACCTTCCTATTTCTCTACCACTATTACCATGATAATAGAACAAGAAATTCGCTATTTCAAAATTAATATATGCATTAAAAAATCCAAAAATTTAATCTATTGAACTAAAATCTTAAACCTAATGGCTAATGATGTCATTTCATATTATCAGTATCATTATTATCTCTTGATCTTAAGTGCCTGTAAATTTGTACATATTTGCAACCTTTTCTCTTTCCAGTCTATTTCTAATTTTGTTCCAAATAATGCCAAAGTTTGAAGAGAATCTATTGCTTCTGAATTTCCTGTACAGCTTTACAGCTAATGCAAAACCCTGGTAAATTTAATATGCAATTTTGATGACTTTCCCCTTCAATTCTACCAATTTCCACCAATTTGTTGTTGATATCATCAAAGTTGTATTTTGTTTTTTTAGCAATGGGGAAAAAAAATAAAATAAAATAGTTTAATGTAAACCAAACCGAGCTCAAGCCATTAAAATAATTCATTTAAGCTCATTTCTGCTTAATTAATTGACTGGATCTTGCTGATGTCAGTTGAAGTGTGAGGTACAAGTTTCAAATATGTTAATTAAATGCCTGCAAGTTAACAACTGACTTAACAGTCATCCAAGTAAGTTAGGTTAAATGAGTTGACTGTCAGCATATTCGTTAGTAAAAAAACAATTTTAATAATTTCATACAATGAGACTCCTCCTCTCTCTCTCTTTATATATATATATATATATATATATATATATATATATATATATAATATATATAATATATATAAAACTATATCTTTTATAGATATATATATAACATATATAAATTGAAAATTTACTAAAATATAATATATATATATATATATATATTATATATATATATTAAAATATATATATATATATATATATATATATATATATTAAAACTCTCTTCCTTAAGTGTAGGGAAATGAGTAATGAAAACAGTCTGATGCCTTTATTCTTTAATTTAACTGATAACGACTTGCATGTAAAAAAAAATCCCATATAAAAAGTGCCTATATATACATAAATAAAAAAAAATTACAAACATGAAATAATAACAACTCACAAAAAAAAATAAAAAAAATAAAATATACATTGTTCGCAAATCATGGACAAAAACTGCACTCAAAAAAAAAAAAATTACCAAAAAAAAAAAATATAAGGAATGTCAAGTATATTAACATATCTTCTAATTTAGGTTGGCAAATGGAGTAACATTGCAAAACAAATCATTATTTTATTATAATTTACAAGAAGCTTATAAAATTAATAATTTTGAGGATCCCAGAATTTGGTATCTAAATTTCCCACTTTCAAATCTTGTTTTGTTAACTGGGGGTTGAAAAAAAAATGCAGAAATCCTAATACACGAACAGACTATACACAATTACATGACCAGACTAAATTGTGTTAAAAACATATTATTTTTATCACTATATCAGTAATTATTTTAATATTGACAATACCTTTTTAATCACCCACAAAAAAAATGTCGCATCATTGCATCAATATTTCTAGACGTACATTTACCACTAAATATTTTAAACAAATCATTAAAAAAAAAAAAATTTTAAATGTATACTGGGTGCAATCTTTGAAAATGACAAAACTTTAAACCAAAATTAAACAATAATCAAAGTTACGTGTTTATTACAATTTACATAGTATAGGGTGGGTTCTATAAATGTTATTACCAAGATAAGAATACTAAAGAAAAATATGCATCCATCCTATTTAAAAATCCATTAAAATTTTGTTATCTATGTTTGTTAAATTTTGGCTTTATCTACTTTATACTATAAAAAAAAAATTTCTCAAAAGAAGCTTATGCCAGGAAGGGCTTAGTTAAGTTATTCAAAAAATTTTTTTTATAACATTTAGGAAATAGGGCTAGATGCTCTCAAAAAAAATTTTTTATTTATATATATGGTTTTATCTAACTAGTTTCAACTCATTTTGCCTAAATAGTAATTAGAATAAATCCTAGACAATTTTCTACAACAGATGTTAAAAAAATAATACTTTTAAAATTTTCACTACAAACATCTTTTAAGACTGACTTAATTATGTTACAATTTCATTTCTATGAAGTATAAAAAAAAAAATAAGAATGCTTCTTGATTGTTCCAAATTGATTTTATTATTTCCATTCATTCACACATTAAAAATTTTATATAAGCAAATCGTCTTACATTCCACACAATTTAATCTTTCAATCAAAGTGCATGTAATTTATAAAAACTTTAAACTCTGAGACTACTTGATTTAGATATTGAACGTCTGAAATGATGGGCCATAAAAAACATATGTTGAAAGAAAAAAAAAAAATATCTGACCTAGGCAAAGGGAGATCTTCCAAATTATCTTTAGCTTGCCAAACCAAATTATCTATAACAAGGGTAGCTAAATGAAATTTCAAAAAAAACTAATATGAAACGCAAAGGAAGGCAAAAATAAATTTTTTTCCCCCCCAAAATGTAAGTTGTTATTGAAGGCATATAGGGGACCTAAATATTTGCTGGTTTGGGATGCAAAAATTTCTAACCCAGGGTAATTATTCCTTTTGTTAATTTTTATTATTATTATTTTTATTATTATTATTATTATTATTATATAACTATGAAATGTCTTTTTTTTTTAATTTTATGGTGGAGTTCTATTCAATTTTATAAAAAAAAAAAAATCCAATATCTAAAATTAAAAGATAAATTTATTAAAAAAAAAAAATTAAATGTAAGAACGCTTATTTGTTTTTATTTTATGCAGGTACCATATTTATAGAATTTAAATTTATGCACCTGTATTACAAATGAAACTAATATATTATTATTCTTTATAATACTTAGGTCTGGTAACGCTATGCCAAAAAAAAAAAAAAAAATACTAATACAGAAGAAAAATTTGGGCCTACCATATTTTGGAAACGACTGGCAGACTCATAGGTCAGAAGAAATGAGAAAAATAACAAGCAAAAAAAACTTCTAATAAAATTAAGTATATTAATTTTATTTACTATTTGGAAACTAATGTTAGAATAAATGTGTACTTAAGAAAAGGAGAATGAGCAGGGAACTTACCAGGTAATAAATCGGGAAGCTGCAAAAACAAAACACAAGTTAACAGTGAGACTGTGTCAGAAAAAGTGACAGTGGGAAGTGGAGAAGAAAGTCATGAAGCTGTCTGGGGAGAATTTGGGGTAGAGCATTTTACAATCCCTCAAAAAGAAAAAGGGGGAATAGATTTGAAAGTTTCGAGTGGTTCTATTTTGATCTAATTATTTGTTATGTTATATGATTTAAACAAAAATCAAAAACCCTCAAAGAAATAAAAGTTTATAAAGGAGATATTTTGAGAAGTATTCAAGATATGAAATAAATAGGAATTAAATAAAAAAAATTATAGCAAGATCGTGGATATAACGAATTTGGCAACTATTGCGTAAGCATGAGATAACCCAATTTTATCAGTTTAGATGACGTGGACACGAAGATGCAGTGAAATGGGATTCTGCACTTGTGTGAGGAAAGAAAATTTGTAGATCTAAGAATTCTTAAGATGTGACATAAAGAAAAATAAAAATATATAATTTTTTTTTTTTTTTTTTTTTTGTCAAATTTTCCAATATTTACTAAAGAGGACATATAATTATGTTTTCTTTTATATATTATTATTATATATATATATATATATTTATATATATATTATATAATACTATATATAATAATAATAATAATATATATAATATATATATTATATATTATATATATATATATATTTAGTTAATTATTTCATATCTTTTTCAGAAAGTTAGTATATAACAATATTTGTAGATAATTTTTTGTAATTAATATTAAATATTTAAGGAAATATATATATTGTTAATAAAATTAAAACAACAAAGAAATATATATTATAAAGAATAAAATATAAATGAAAAGGAATCAAATAGAAAACAAGAAAAATAAAGAATATAAGAAATATTAATATATTATGTACACAAAAAAAAAAGAATAAAAAGTAAATCAAGAAAGAAGATAACAAAGAAAAACTGACAACTGAAAATGATGCCATCTATTTAAAAAGGTATATATTATTTTACTTTAATCATTTTATCTATAAATTGTCTTGTGTACTAAGCAAAATAAAATGCCAAAAGAGGAAGAACAAACCACCAAAGAGATTTTATTAATAACAATAGATAAATTGACTAACATGATAAATGATCTAGTAGACAGTAATGAAAAAAGAGAAACAACAGAAGAAAGAAAAACGAATTTGACAATTCCTAAATTTAGTGGAAAAAAAGAATCTTTTGAAGAATATTTATTCAAGTTAAAAGTATGGAGAAGTATCTCAGGAAAAGGAAAAAAAACAAAAATAGCACAAATAATAGGAGGTTTAGCAGGTAAACTCCTAGAAGTAATTATGTCTTTAAAAGAAGAAGAATTATGGACAGAAGATGGAGTAGAAAAAATTATAAACATATTAAAAGAAAGATATTGTAGAAATAAAGAACAAACACTACTGAATATGCAACAAAGGAAAGGAGAATCTTTTAGAGAATATGTATCAAGATATGATAAGGCAAAAAGGGATTGTGAAAAACTTGGTAATATTATAATAAGTGAAAAAGTACATTCATACCAATTAATCAGTAATTTAAATATGAAGGACATGGAAAGAAAGTTAATTATCAATAGGATTGAAGGAATTAAAACAAATATTTTCATAACTAAAGAATCAGTTGTAAATATGATGGAATCAGTATTTGAAATAGTAGAAAAAGAAGAAACTAAAAAAGAAAATTGGTATAATGCTTATAAATGTTGTACCATATGTAAATACAATAACCATAAAACTGAAGAATGCTACTGGAGAGAAGGAACTTTTAATTTAAATAAATGTAATATTTGTAAACATAATAACCATAAAACCGAAGATTGCAATTGGAATGAAAAATATAATGTGTGTTGGATATGTAAAAAAGAAGAATACTTAATGAAAAATTGTAAAGAAATAAACAGATAGAAGAAAATAATAAATCTACCAAAATATATTTTAGTCAAAGAAATAGTTAAAAACAATATCAAGAAAAAATGACATCCATTATTAATACAGAAAAAGAAGAAAGAATAATAGTAGAAAGAAAAATGAATAGAACATTTTTCAATAATAAAAAAGAATGTAATGAAAATAAAGAAATTAAATATCAAGAAGATGTAATGGCTATTATAGATACAGAAAGTATAGAGAGAGTAATAGGAGAATTAGGATTAACAAAAATGATTAGTGGATTAACCGATGAAGAATTACAATATATTAAAGACTCACAAAAGTTTAAAGATGGTTGTTTTGTATTTGGAAAAACAGAGTATAATATATTAAAAGATATTATTGCCTTGTATAATCAAAGGAAGGAGTTTTGATTTAAAAATCAATGTAGTAGAAGGTGACAGTGAGATCACAAAGAAGTCGAAAGAGAAATGAAATTAAGGATTAATATTGAAGATGGAACTGTTGACATTTTTGATTTGAACCTAATGAAAGTGAAAACATTTGAGAATGAATGAGGACATTCCCTCATATTTTTGAATAAAAAAACAAAAGGAAGCATGTTGGATTAGACAATTCAAAGAAAATTGGATAAAAGAACAGGATAGAAAAGAAAAACTGAAAAAACTACATAGACAATTTGCACATTGTGGAATAGAAAAATTGTTTAAAACAATAAAGAATGCTAATGAAAAACAAGTAACTGAAGAAGATTTTTAGAATAATGTAAGAAAAGAATTGGAGCAAATTGTGAGAGAATGTGAAATATGTAAGGAATTTAAAAAAAAAAAAACTCCATCAAGACCAGTGGTTGGTTTGCCATTAGCCAGTAAATTTAAGGAAATAATTCAATTTGATGATGGCGAAATTGAGAATAAACTTTTTTTTTAGTAATGATAGATCATGCAACAAGATACACACAGGCAGTATGGTTAAAAAATAAAACAAGTAAAGAAATTATTTCTGGATTAATTGAAATATGGATTATCTATTTTGGAAGTCCTAATGACATTATGTCTGATGCAGGATGAGAATTTCAAAATGGAGATATGGAAACATTTACTAAAAAATGAATATCAAATTAATGAGTACAGCCCATGGAGTAAAGGTTTATGTGAAAAGGTAGTAGGATTACTTAAGGAATCATTATACAAGATTGTGATAACTTAATAATAAGTGAAAAGAGAGAGATACAGATGATATGATTAAAGAATTATTAGACACAATAGACCATGCTAGAAAAATACATATAGAGAGAAAGTTCAGAGAAAATAAAATGTGCATTAAGAAGTCAAATAAGAGAACATATTTCAAAAAATATAAATATGGGTGAAGAAGTTTTTTTATAAAAGAAATATTGATAAAGAATGGATAGGACCAGCTAAGGCAATGTGTGTAGATGGGAAAGTCATTATAGTAAAACATGATCAAGAAATTGGAAGAGCTGTATCAAAAGTACACTCAACAAGAACTCAAAGAAGTAGAATAAATGAAAATAACGAAGAACTTAAGATAAAGAAGATGAATGTGAAGAAGAAGGAAATGAAAACACAATAGATCACTCAAATGAGAATAGGAATAATGGAATAATATAGATGAAATTATGTGGTAAAAAATTATAGATGATGAAACTGATAATGAAAAAGAAAGTCAAAGGGAAGATAAGAAGAAAAAGAAGAAGAAATGACAGAAATTGCTGAATATGAAGAAATTGATCCATAAAACGTGAAAATTGGTAAATACTATGAAATGAAATTAAAAAATAATGAAGATATATTAAACTGCTATGTCATTAGTAGAGCTTGCAAAGCAACAAGTAAAAAAGTATAATAGATGTTATAACATACGCAATTTAAATACAGATAGAATATATGATATAGACTTGAAAGAATTTGAAAAAATATATGAATTGGTATATAATTGAAAATGAAGAAAATAAAGAGGAAGAGTCATTAGATACAAGTGAGGAGGAGATAGTAGATGAAATAGATAGTGAATATAAAAATGAAGATGAAGAGGAAGAGGTAAATCAAAGTTATTATAATTATTCTAATGAAGAAGTTAAACAAGCTAAAATGATAGAGATAGAAAATTGGAAGAAGAATAATGTTTTTGAAGAAGTAACAGATAAAGGTGAAAAAGCAATTAATGTAAGATGGGTAATTAGTGAAAAATTATTGCAAAATAACGAGAAAAAATTTAAAGTTAGACTAGTAGCTAAAAGATATGAAGAAACAGTGGAAGAAAAAACAGATTTTCCAACTGTTTCATCTGAAGCAATGAAAATGATTTTAACCATAGCTCAGGAAAAAAAATGGAAAATAAATGCTATGGATATTTCAGTAGCTTACTTACAAGGAGATACAATAACAAGAAAAGTATATCTAAGACCACCACCAAAATTTAATGATGGTAAACTTTGGAAATCAAATAAAACAGTATATGGATTACAGGATGCTGCTATGATGTGGTATTTAACATTGAAAAGACAATTAATTAAATTAGGTTTAAAACAAAGTAAAATGGAACCAACGTTATTTATAACGAATGATTCAAATAATTTAGAAGGATTATTATGTACACATGTAGA
>JABUQX010065640.1:0-2500 GCA_015478945.1 Trachelipus rathkii | reverse complement strand
CCATTTGAATTGATGAATGTTTCATTCAATAAAATAAACTTTAAATATATTTTCTTCCAAATAGATAAACTCCATCACAATAGTTGATCAATTTTTTATAATATAAACCATTTGTTATGTTTTTATTTCTGTTTATTCCAAATCGATGGGCACCATCACAACAGCTGATTCCAATTGTTTGTAAACAAAAGTAAACTTCGTAAGAAATCGCGGTCGTTTTTGCACGAAATTCGTGCTAAAACTGTGTAAGCATTCCTTACCGAATGTAAGCACAAATAACCAAAGCAATAATGGTCTATATTAATATATTTATATTGTGATATATATATATATATACCGTATTATATATATATATATTAACTATATTATATATATATATATTATATATATATATATATATATATTATATATATATATATATACTATATATATATATATATATATATATATATATATATATATATATATATATATATATATATATATATATATATATATATATATATATATTATATATATATATATATATATATATTTATTAGGGGTGTACCGGAACTGAAATTTTCAGTTCCGGCCGGAACCACAAAAAAAATTCCCACTGGAATTCCGGCCGGAACCGGAATTCCTTATGAACTTTCATTTAACTATAAATGTAAAAAAAAAATATTTTATATAATTTTCAATATAAAATCTTATATTTAGTACAACGCCACTTCATGAACATATGGAAAATCATCATCGAAGAGAATATCTGGAAGTCCAAAAAATTTAATAGTAAAAGGGAGAGTCTTGTATTTTCTAGAACAGGGGAAACCACAAAAGAGCAATAGATCCAAGTCGTGAGATAAGTGAGTTTTGAGGAGAGTTTCTCCCCAAAAAAGATTTGGCATATCAATGACTCCAAATCACAGAAAATAATGAATTTTATCGCAATGAGTAACTAACTATTCAGTCACAGAAGAGAAGGGATTTATAAAACTTATTGCCTATTTTCAACCAAAATATCTTATTCCTAGTAGAAAATATTTTGTAGAGAAGATGTTACCAGCTTCATACAGGAAATTATGATCAGCAGTATTCGAGAAGTTATCTACGACTGATCAGATATCATTTACTACAGATATATAGAGAGCTAAATAATTCAAACGAGTCATTTATTTCTTTAACTGCACTCTGGCTTACCAGCGAGTTTAAAAAAATGGACTGTGTACTCCATTGTAAGTATTTCCCAGGTTTTCATTCTGGAAATAAAATCACTGAGTTTTGAAATTATGATGAATAATTGGGAAATTCCTCCTAACAAAATCCATTTGATTCTTCGAGATGAAGCATATAATATGAAACTTGGAACTGATTTAGCAGGATACACAAGTTTTTTTTGTTTTATTCATAAAATTCAATTTGTTATTAAAGATGCCTTATTTTCTCAAAGAACAGTGTGATTTAATAAAGAAATGTAGGATATTTTGTACACATTTCAATCATTCCAGTTTTTAAGCTGTAATGAACCTTAAAATACAGAGAGACTTGGATCCACATCTTACAAGCCCACTTTGCCAATTCAAGATGTTAATACAAGGTGGAATAGCACAAAATTTGATCTAAGAAAGAATTGAATGGTTGAAAAGACTCTGCAAGTTTATATTTATAGAACAATCAATCATTTAAGCTTTGACTGTATAATAAATAGCAAATACTTTAAAAAATTATGGAGAGTTTTGCAACCATTTCTCATGGTTACGGAAACTATAAGGCAAAATCAATTATATCATCAATTATTCTCCAATTTGACCTCTCCAGCATATCTCTCAGATTCTGAGGATGACAGCAGAGTTTCAGACTTTAAAAGAAGAACTGAAGAAGGCATTAGAGTTTTAGATTTATGAATAAAAAAAGGAGAGAAAGATCAATAGACATATATCACAGCAAGATAATTGTTTAAGTACTGTAGTAGACCCAAGATACTAACTGACTTATTTTCTAATGAAATAAGAGAATTTGAGTTGAAAATAGATGCTTGAAGAAATATGCCAAATAATTGAAGTAGAAGTGACTAATAGTAGTAGCAGTACAGAGAAGGTTCAGGCGATGAGCTATCTATCCATTACAGAAACTAGCATTATCTACAATAAACTTAGATTTGCCCAAGTACCTCAAAATCATCAGGAGCATTAAAGAAAGAAATTACTGCCAAATTAACTTGCTTTTATGACAGTCTTGAAGAAAATTGAATAGTGACAGCGAGTCAGATTAGTGTAAAAATGAAAAATGAAAAATCAGTGGCTCTAAAGAGGTGAAATTCTTAAAGAAATTGAAATTTCTTTACCAGAGAAAATCAATTTATAATCTGGGAAAAGAAGAATTACTTAATTGGTGAAAGTGACCAAAGCTAAATTCCCAAACATAGCAGACTAGCCAAAAAATTACTCTCCTTTCCAGTCTCCGCCATATATTCAGAGAATTATTTTCATTTTCAGAAACAGGAAACATATTTGAGGAT
>JABUQX010065639.1:17500-21249 GCA_015478945.1 Trachelipus rathkii | reverse complement strand
CAGCGGTGCGAGAGAATTTCTACACCAACGCCCAGACCATTGATTGACCTACCCCATTACCCACAACCAACTTACCCTTCATAGTTCTTTTGAATTCGTTGATTATATTTCCATCTCTTTCACTCCCTCAAGCCTTTATGGTGAGTTTTGATTTTCAGTCCCTTTTTACTAACGTTCCTGTTGCCGAAACCCAAATCATTTCCAATACTTTGTTTTCTAACCAAGAATTTATAGGAGGTCTCAATAAGAGACAATTTACAAAATTTATCAATTACACCACAGATTCTACTTTTCTGTTTTAACATCCTTTAATCAACATTATGTTGCTATAGGTCACCACGGGCCCTCCTTTCGCCAACCACCTTCCTTGCTACATAACACTTTGGCCTCGAAGAATGCCCCCCCCACCTTCCCAAACCCATGTCATCACAAAGATATGTGATGGACTCTGCTTCTTAATTTTTCAACAAAGAATCCTCCATTATTTTAAATTCCTTAAAAAGCAACCATGAAAATTATAAAATTCATGGAATTAGTGGAGGGGATCTCCGTTCTTGATTCGATTTCTCGGCCACTAACATGTTCTCTTTCACACAGATTTACCCGCAAAGCCAACCTCCAACCCGATATACATCACTTCCTCAGCTTCTTCCGATAATTCTAAATTTTCCGGCTTTACAGGCAGAAATTAAAAACGGCCTTAAGGTATTTCCTCCTGGATTTCTTATTCATTCAAACTCCACAAATTGAAGACTTCGCCTAATTAATTGCCTTTCTTCATACTTATAAATCATTAACTCCATAGAAACCAATTTTAGACCACCCATCTCCCCACTTTTGATTGAACGCCTAAAAAGAAATTTACCTAAGATTCCTTACACAGGTCATTCACCGACACCCTATTAGAACAATCAAACCTATATACCGAGAAAACACTTCCATGCCACCTTATTTGTTATTCCTACACATAACTTCAAATATTAAGAACCTTTTTATCACGGCCAAAACTTTTAATCCTAAGATTGCACTCCTCGATAGTCTACTGTATAAGTTTGCTTCGTAATATTGCCCGCTATGGTAGTCAACATGCCTACAAACTTTCATCAGTATTCCTAACCCACTTTGTCTCTACTAGTCTTTGTCTATCCTCACCGAAAATATTTTCATCATACGTAGCCTAGCACGAAAAAAGATCATTCCATCACTACCAACGACTTCTCGATTCTTTCCTCCGTCACTGATACTCGCGACAGAAAAATCTTTTAGAAAAGCCTTACAATTCATAATTGGAGCCTAAACCAACTCTGAAATTATCTTCAATTCAAAGTTATTATTAAATGAATAATTTTTCATTATAGCTTTATAATTTCATTTATTTATACTGTTATAAATATGATTACACGTATAGTAAGTTTCAAACAACCCAACCAATTTTATGGTAAATTAGTAAAAAATACTTTGATGTAAATCTTGTCAGTCATTCTAAAGCAAAGCGAATTTACAAACTTTTAATTTGAAACGAGGTTAATAAAATTTTGTACTGCTCCTTTCTTAATGGTTGAGGTTTTTGCCAAATCTAATTTTCTTTGCTAATAGATGGAATAATCGTAAATATTACAATTATGTCAACCAGAATACAGCTACTATAACTTATCATCGCTAAACTATTAGCGCCGAAACTTTCTTAATAACTATGGCACACTCCTCGTGTTTTGCTTCCTTTTCAATCTATAAATTAAGTTCCTAAGAACAAATCAATCGCAGATATAATATATATATATTAAATAACTATATATAATATTACTATATATAATAAAATATATATATAATATATAATATATAATAATTATATATATAATATTATATATAATATATATATATATTATATATATTATATATATATATTATATATAAACTATTATATAATTATATACTATAAATAATATTAAAAAAATTTTTATCTTGACCGGGGTGTCCAATGGCTATCAACATCTCAAAAAAGTCAGAACAAATAAACTGACTAAAAAGAACGAGGAAAAATTAACAACTTATTCTTTGGCTTACATGAAGAACAGTAACGAGTCCATTTACTCCATTACTTGCAAAAAACTAGTTTCTGTTAAGTAACGGAGTAACGGAATAACGGGTCGTCCCACCTCATATATATATATATCATATATATATATAATAATATATTATATATAAATATAATTATTATATATATAATATAATTATATATACTATATATATATTATATATATATATATATTAAATATTCATTAAGAGTACACCAGATGCCTGCAAAGATGAGCTGATGCGATGATCTATCAATATTAGAACACAGGAAACGAGTTGGCCCCACTACAGTCGTAGCCTTACTGGAAGATGGTAAATGTAATATAAAATATATAGTAATATATATATAATAATTATATAGTATATTAATATATATATATATTATAATTAAATAATTATAAATAATATATATATAATATATATATATATTCTAATTAATAATAATATAAATATATATATATATATATACATCATATTATATATATATATAAAATAATAATATATATAAGGATATAGATATATATATATATATATAATATATATATATATATATATATAATAATATATTATAATATATATATTATAATAATATAATATATATATATATATATATAATATATTATATATATATATATAAATAAATATATAATTATATATTATATATAATATTATATATATTATATATATTATATATATATTAATAATATATATATATATATATATAATATTATATATATATATGATATATAATAAATAAATATATATATTATATATATATATATATATATTAAATATATATATATAAACATATTAAAAAATAGCAATACCGAGCATCCAAAATATGATAAAATAACCCACAACAATTATAAAAATAACTAACGTTTCGGAAAAAATAATCCCTCTTCAAGTCAAAAAAACAAAAATTAAAACCCAAAATATGAATTAATAAAACAGTTAAAAAAGAACCAGCTCCAAAGAAACCATTATAAACAACAGAGGTGCCAAAAAAAAAACACTGAGTAGATAGTAAAAAAAAAAAAAAACACTCATTGAAAACAGCCTTTAAAACATTCAAACCAATAAAAATCAATAATAAATCATCTATATTTTTTGTCATAAACACATTCATGGTAAATATTTACACCAAAAAAAACAAACCAAGTAATACAACAAGAACCACCCAAACACAAATAATACTACCTCACAAGGATAATAACCTGGATGCTCATCAACAAAATCTTTAAAAGGAGACAAAAACTAAACAAAAAAAAGCTGTTTTCCTCGAAAAGCAGGTCAACAATTCAATTCATTAATGAATTTTCAAGCATTTAAAAGCAGGAAATCTTACTATCTAACTCATTTCCCCTGATTGTTTAAAATTCTCAACATGTTGTGAATTACCCAAGGTTTCCATTATTTTCTTGAAATTAGACCCACCTCCCTACCTATCACCTTAGTATCTGCAATTAGAATTTTATGATTATTTTCACTTCCAGCTGATGGAGCACTACTACACTCCAGCACTCTCAAATCATATCCATGCTGATACATCCTCCGATGAATGTCAACAGTCTCACTCACATTCATTATGGGCAATCTCTGTATGGGATAACCTAAATAGTGCTATATTTTTTTTTCACGATGGTACTTACATGGGGAAAAAGAATTTTAAT
>JABUQX010065639.1:0-10000 GCA_015478945.1 Trachelipus rathkii | reverse complement strand
ACAAATGAAGTATTTGGTCTCTCACATTGTATATTTGATGACGAATTGATACAATCAGTGCTAAGTACGATCTTACTGTCTTGTCATTCGCGAAAGCTCTAACAAGAATGGACAAAGAATTTCTTACTGCGCGCATGCGTTTTCTGCTAACATGATATAATGTTATATAATTATGTGCAAGTTTTTACAGGTTCAAAGTGTATTGCAACCACAAAGCGAATGGCTACAACTTACACAATTTATGAATATACAAATTTTATTTAATTATATTGTAATTGCTTAAATGAATCAAAACTATCGTTGACCCCCTATTTACATCACATGACCCCAATTTTTTAGCGGACTGACATGGACACATTGCAGGTCGTCCTAGACCCTTGGGGTCGATATAGACCACTTTTGGAATCGATGGGTTAGAGGGGGAAATGTGGTATGGTTGTTGGGGTGTTTGGGTTTTGAAAAGAATTTATGCACATTCATGTCCATGTGGTTGCCTAGGTAGAATTTGTTTCTTCGTGCAGTATTGTTGTCGTTTGTTGATTGTGATCCTGTTTATGATTTTAGTTTTTTTTTTTGTGTCTTTGGAGTTTCTTTAGATTATTTTAATCAGTAGCGTGTCAGATTGGAAAGCTAGTTAGAGTCGGCGAATGTATTGTTTGTGTACAGTGGTGTGATAGTTGTTACTTGTGCTGTGAAGTCCAGCCTAGAATTGTTCCTTAATATGGTTAGTTCTTGTTAGCAATCAAATTATTTTCTATGGGTTTTGTGAAAGTGAGATGCGTGTCAATTTACTCCGAGGATTTGGGGTTGTTAAATGTATAGCAGTGTGTTTAGATAACTAGTGGGTGTGAGGCACTAATGGCGGTCATGTTATATTAAGTATATTAAAGATTTTTGGATGAGCGACATTCTGTCTTTGTTAGCCATTTTGAAGCGTTGGTGTTGATATTGTTTGTCAGTGTGGCCATAGCATTAAGGGGGGAGGCTTTGAGACTTAGCCTCCCCAAACCAAGGCTCAAGCCTCCCACTATTGCGAGACGCGTGAAAATTTCCTCATTATTAAGATTATGGAATTATAGCAATATATAATATATATATATATATATATATATATATATATTATATATATATATATAAATAAGTTATATAAGCTATATATAATAGATCAAGGTTTATTATAATATATAATATTTATATATTATTATAATATTTACAGTTCACCTATCCACTCACAGGCAGGCCCTTTCAAGGAGGCAGAAAAATAAAAAAGAAAACCCACCCAGCCCAACTTAACGCAAATCGCTCACGTGAGCGAAGAAGTGGGATTTAAATAAAGGAAGATTAAAAACTGCGTAAAAAAAGATGACAAGGAGTTCCACAGAACAGATGTAGCTGGAAAGAAAGAAGTACCACAGCGAACATGGGATTTTCAATACTCTCGCAATATTCATCGAGAGCAAGGCACCCCTTGTGATTACGAGGTACTCAAGGTGGGAATGTGAGAGCTCAACTTCCCAAGCATCTTCCGCTGTATACCCTTTGGAAAAGAAACAGTGCGCCAACGTCGCGTCGCAGAGATAAATGGTCAAAGGAGTTTGAAAGAAGGGGACAGTTTATTAGTCTCTTTGCTTTAGACTCAACCCTATCCAATAGAAGGGGGGAGACCAAGCTCCCCCAAATGTGAGAACCGTACAGGCGAATAAGCCCCTTATCTAAACTGGGTAACTTTCATAGAAAAAAATTCCGCAAACTGAACATTAACTTCCCAGCTTCTTTAGGCAACCTAGCAAACTATTTAAATATAGTTTCCAAGAAATTTCTTGTTATCGTTCAAAAAGAATTATTTATGTTAACAGGGAGACGTTAGAGCCGTTCGAAGAAATTGAAAAATTTGAGGGGGTTTTGAGAGAGAATGTAAAAGTGAGTTTTAAGAGTTTAATTACAAGTTTGTTGACCCACGGAAACATATCCAATTGCAAAAAGAATGAGAAAGCTGAAGACGAAGAAACTCTAGAGCAAGTAGAAATTTGAAATAAGTGAAGAAATGGGGATAGATCATCACATAAGATGAATATATGATACAGTATGCGGATCGTAATGAAAAGTTGAGAGTAAACAAAAGACCCTTGAGAACAACACAATTAACAGGAAAGAGAAAGGGACGCTCCATCAACGAGTTGCTATATGAATATCGGAGAGAAACTTAACAAAAGTAAGCCAAAGAAAGGAGAACCCAAAGATATATATATATATATATATTATATATATATATATATTATATATAATATATATATTAAAATATATATATATATAAGATAATATATAATCATATAACTAACATACTTATATATACATATATTAAAGTTACACCTCCAACGGGCATGCCCTTATTCTATTAAGAAATTCTCTAGTTAAATTTCTACCTAGACCCAGACTAGGATCAAACCCCCCCTTACCATGCACTCTGTCGGCTCCACCAGATATATATATATATATATATAATATATAATATATATATATATATATATATATATATAATAATTATATAATATAATATATATAATTACATTATATATATATAAAATATATATATAATAATATAATATATAATTATATATAAATATATATATATATATTATATAGGTCAGCATCCCGAAAAGCCAGGCATGTAACTAAAAACTATAACAGTTACAGCTAAAAATAAAATTCATTTTATTAATCAGAACCTTTTTACCCCGGAAATTAAAGAAATAAAAAAATAACGCTTTTAAAAAATTAAAATTGTAAAAAATTGTTTGAAAAATTACTGTTTCATAAGCACATATGCTTACTCCCGAGTATGCACGGAAAGTTGCCAAATGTTATATTTTTCTTAAAACGGACGAATACCCACGGTTAAACAAGAACGATAGATATATCGGTTTCTCGCCCTACCGGGGCGACGCCGGAGGACTTCCCTGCCTCTGTTCCCTCCGTCGGCTCGAGAACCCCTAAAAAGGATATAAAAATAAAAACATACGATTTTATCAAAAAAGTATTTGGCAACTTTTGCTCCCGAGACTACTGGAGTTCAATTCAATCAGAGCTTGCTGCGTATTCAGTCTAATATATTACTAACATCGAAAATAATTAATGCATATTAGAAAATAAAATAATTTTTTTTGTTTCCTCGATGAAATTACTTCCTGAAATCAAAAATGTTATTATTTTCCTGTAGATGTTATAGTTTCTAGTTACATCCTAACCTCCTTCGGGATCTGGCCATAATATATATATATATAATAATATATATATATATATAATATATATATATATATATATAAGAATATATAATATATTATATAATATATATACATATTTAACATCATTAACATAATGACGTAAAAATTATTTCTCGTAACATTCATTAACAAAATCTTTTCCCTAGAAGAGAGATGTTCTTACCTTAAAAAAATCAAACTTGTCGTTCATATAGTATGAATTATGTTCTCTTTTCCCTTAATTTAAACAAAACCCATTTACTCATATAGTAATAATAAAAAAATGATTTAATAACTGTAAATGGATTGTTAAAAAAAATTCATTTAAATAATCCTTAACGAAGTAAGAATGTGATATCTGAATTCTAACTTCATGGAGCATAAGTAAAACCTGTTAATAGTCAGATTGCGTTTAGAATGTGATAAACCAATATCTTTAAGTTGGAAGTGCTTTACTTACGAGCACTCTCTCTCCATCTTCTTGGGGTAGCCACGACCTTCAAGTATTTGGCAGATAAATATGTACACATAACTCTCAGAGAACTATCAGCTTTACATGACCTTGCATGGTCTTATAATATTGTCCTTGCAGATAAAAGCCCTTGGTGCTGCGTGTAAGTAGTGTGAGAGTACTTTGCGCCAAAGAATACAAAATAACCAGATAAGAAACATTTAGAGCCAAAGACTGTATGTACAGCATTCAAATCGAATTTAATAAAATTGTTTCATTTTAGAGGACAGCTATGTTCCTTCAAGTTCTAAGTCAGTGGCTACAAGCTGAAAGAGTAACTTCTTGGGGAGCGGGGAGCTCGTTGTGACCGCTTATCAACAACTATTAGAAAGTAAACGAATGGAAGCTCAGTTTTCTTCCGTTTGGACTCTTTTACAATCCAGAGATCATAAATTAAGTAGATCCGAACATCTTCAAAAGAAAAAACAACTAGCCAATATATTTTCGAATTTCTTACCAATAAATCGGCATTTCCTAGAAACATCGGTCACATCATTGGAATTGGATGGCGATATCTCTGACCCAGTTAGAGTAAAAGACTATTGGCGGGTGGCTTTATATTTTCGAATTCTGGAGGACGTCATTGTTCATCTTAAAGAAAGATTCAGCACGAAGAGATTATAAATGGCCCGTGCAGTTGACGAATTCATTGCAACAAACTTCGAAGAATGCAAAGTATTCGTTCAACATTATGGCCCTTTGTTTTCTATAAATAAAAATGTTTTAAAAGCAGAAATTACAGTAGCTTTGAATTGTTTAAAAACTCACCTTCAAGGAAAGAAGGGCATAAAGAAAATCAGCTGTTTGGTCAACTCAGCGACGTTTCCAAACCTATACAAACTTCTACAAGTCTACATGACCCTCCCGGTGACCTCCTGCTCCTCTGGGAGATCATTCTCTGCTATGAGGCGAATAAAGACATGGTCCCGAGCAAGAATAACTCAGGAATATTTTGGCAACACGTCAGTGTTTCATATCGAAAACGCTCAGGTGAAGGAGATTCCGTTTGGTGACGTGTTGAAATTATATCGCTAGAAGCAACAACGACAACTTCGTCTATAAAATAACAGGCAGGTAAGTGGTAGAAATTTTTAATTTTTATTGATTTTTGTTATTTAATTCTTACACTCAAATACATTTATACATACACATACTCATTTATATTATATATATTTATTAATATTATATATATATAATATAATATATATATATATATATAATATATATATATATATAGTATTTAATATTATATAATATATATATTATAGATATATATATGATATATTATATATTATATTATATATATTATATATATATATATATATATATAATATATTTAATGACTATATTTATATACGGTATATATATCATTATATATATATATAATAATTAAGTAAATAATAATAGTATATATACTATTATATAATATATATTACTATATATATATATATAACTATATATATAATAAAATATATATATATATATATATTATATATATAATTATATATACAGACATCAATTCCTTGAGGTTTAACCCCAAACTTTTATCCAGATATCACGCCTATGTTGTGCCGGTGTTTAGATTTTGGTGTGTAAGTAGGCTATTGATTTGTATTGTATTGGCTTAGCTTGGTTTCCACTCGCTAGAAGTGATAGTAAAATCTGTGACATCATTGTTTATTAACTTTGTGGTTGTGGTGTTCGGCATACGATATAATAATAATTTACATAATTTGTTTGGGATGTGATTTGCAATATATGTTGGTTAATAACTTTTGTCATTGTACGAAGTGTAGTTAAAAACAGTTATGGGAATGCTTTCAAAAATAATTGTACTCGTAGAGAGTTAGAATTTCTCGCTATTGTTTATGCAGTTGGCACTTATGTATTATCTGATGTACATTTATATTTGCTTGTTGACTTGTTAGCTATGTGACTCCTATTGTACGAATTGGTGATCCTAATTAAATTCATAAATTGGATATGAAAAAAATGTATTTACTCAGTGCAACGAATATTATTACAATCTCGTCAGGTTTAGATAGTTACGGGTAGTATGATTTACATTAAATTTGCTTGTGATTGTTTGATTAATATTTAAACTATTGTGACGAAGGATCTATGTATTTAAAAATAGAGATTTAGTGCCTCACTTAACATAGGATATATATTGCGATCTCGTAGCAATGAGTGTGATATTATTGATGTCGCGCAATTTTTGCTTAAGTACTATATAGTTATAATTATATTTTTTGTGATCTGTATGATTTGTGTGTCTTTAGAATCTCTTTGACTGGTATTTGATTATAGTGATTAAAGTATAGTAAAAATATGCTCTTGTCTGTACAACAATAATTTACTACGTAGTAGGGATGTTAGAATTACTAGAGGTAACTTTTAATAGAATTTACATCGTTGTCTGTGATATTGTTGCCTTTGGTATGGCATAGTTGGTGGACGCAGTAATTTTTAGTTAATAAATAATAGAATGTTAATTCTATTTACGTAGCCCCCCCCCACTTTATCTAAAACACTAAACGGTGCTGACCAGAAATTTTGAAGAGAGTAACTTATGGTACATAAGGATGTGAGTATTATCTTCTATTGTGCGTGTTGTGTATTGAATCATATAGTGATAAAATACTCTGATGATCAGGTATTTTATATTTTTATCAAGAATAAGGAAAGAATGGGGATACTAGCAAAGAATTATATTTAACGTCGTCTAATTGGACGAATGTAGTAAAGTCTCTGCAATTTTTATTAATGTAATTGTATTAAAGCTGTGGTCCCTAGGTGTGTTGAACGGTGTTTCATTTTGATATATTGGCTGGGACGTCAGTACTGACCGAGATTTGAGTATGTATAATTGCTCTGTGATATTAGCGTAATTCGGGCTTAGGTCGTGAACTGAGTTATATATTAAAAAGGGTGCAAAAGTCTGCGATTTCATACTAATATAGATTATGTTGTCACTCTATGGGTTAGAGAGTTTGTATTTTAATATGATCGCGGCCTTTGAAATGTGTATTTTCTGTGCCTACTATATAGTAAGGTATTAAAATTATAATTGCTGGTGGCATTTTTGGACTGCATGTCTGATTAGACGATTTCTTTGAAAATAAGGTGTTAGTATGGTTTAAAATAAGTTTGTTTTGATCTGTGAGGTGTAGAAGTATTATTGCGCGCGCTCTCTATTTAGTATAGATTCTGTGTAGTGTGACTAATATATTATAATATTATGGTGTGGTGTGTGATTGCTCGCAATTTGATGTATATATTCCCGTTGTATTTTTTATTTTATTTTGACGGAGAATTTATTAAAAAAGAAATGCCTCACAAAAATCACTTTACTCGTAGTTAATGTGTGCAAATCGTTGGATTGTTTTAGGTTTACGTGTATGAATTGGTATATGTTTCTATTGTTGAATGGTGCATTGTTTGAGCACTTAGTTTGACAGAATGTGATAGTTATTTGATGAAATTTAATATGGTCTTAATTAAATATTTTGATGGTCTCGCGTCGCTTTAGGGAGTAACTCTTACTCTATGATAATAGTGTATATGAACGCGAATATGGATCTCTCTACTGTTAGGGTAACTGTTTTTGTTATTTCACTTGTGATTTGAACTTAAGGAAAACGACAACATGAACCTAAGACTACTTTTCGGAATTTCGCAGATAGTTTTATAGTGTTAATAGAAAACAGAAAGGTTGGATCATCTTCTGTATATAAATATAGTTTTACCCCTCTTGAGGAGGCTACGTGAACAAATCTCCTACTGTATATATATTTAGTAACTATAATTACTATATCATAATTAATAAAATTATTGCAATTAAATACCTTATTGTAGATGATTTATTAAAAATGAAAATGCCTTACACTCAAAACTAATTTTATTGTTACTCTTTATAAGATAAGGAGTAAATTCAGACATTTTAAATAACTTAATTGATTATATAAATTATTATCAAGTAATTGTATTGTATTGCAATTTATAGTGCTATTTGTACGACATTTAATTAAAAAAGAAATTAGATACACAATAAATAATATTTTATACTACTTCTATGAATAAAGTAGTTAAATAATTTCGCAATTATTTTAGATAACTATATTACCATAATTTGATATGCTTTAGATTGCAAATTTAAAACCTATTGATACGAATATATTTATAATTTAATAATAATAAGGAAATGCCTGACAAAAATAACTTATTATTGGGCATATCCTTGGGATACCCAATCTTTCCTTCGTCCACTCTCTCAATGTCCCTCTGTAGCTTATCTCTCAATTAAATATATAAATCTAGAAATTTTAGATAAACTTAATAATATATATATATATATTAACTTATTATTCATTGATATAGATTCAATACTAATATTGTACGAATTAAAGGATAAAGATGAAATATGAGGAGATTAAAAATATATTGTTATAATTATTTATAGATTTCTTGATGATATACTCTCTCTCAATAGCAGTTCCTTTGCAGATCCTTAATTATTAGCCCTCTCTGTTGACTTTCATGTAAAACTATATAAATTCTATAAAATATTATTTCTATGAAATATAATATAATTATACATATACTTTGTATCGATATGTGAGATTGCATAAATTATTTATAACTAATATATTAACATTTAAATTTTAGAAAAGTAAAATCCCTGATACAAATATGGTTATATATTTGGACATTTTCTTGGGATAACCCACGCGTCTCAATTATTAATATCTCCTCAATAGCCATCTAGGTATTTCTCATTAAACTCTCACTAATTCTCGATAATATTTATAGAATATATTATTATTATATATAATAATACTAATAATTTGGCTTATTACTGGATAATAATACTAGGAAATATTGCAAAGAAAAGTGAAATGTCAAATAATCTTTTTCGATTTATTAAATAAAATGAATTGTGGGAATTATCTCAAGCGTCTCTTAATCTAGTTAAATATCTACTCATAATACTTTTACTTTATTAATGAGACAATGAAATTGCAAATATAAATCTGGTTATATTTTGGAATTTCCAATGGTGAGTAACACCTAATAGTCGCCCCTATTCATCCGATAATTGACTCTTCATATGCTTCCCTCATTAAATAATAATCGGTAAATTGAAACTATAATTCTGATGCAGATTAATTGCAATTCTGATAATGCAATAATTTATACAATATACTTTTAAATGATATTAAATATTCGTTGATAATAGCTGCTAGAAAAAATATATTTGTGTTTCGGTATTTCATATGGCATTTCATTGTGATTAATACTATACCAAGCGTCCTATTCTATATCTCTATATTTGTTCCATGCACATCACTTCAATTTAAAGTATAAAGATAATCGCATTTTATATATTAAAAATATATAATTAATTTGTTACATTTATAATTTGTGTGAGTTTAGTTAGTTTGCATATATTTAAACTATATATATACAATTTATATTAATAATAAAAGAATATGCTACTTCTATAAAATAAAGTTATCATTGGCATTTCCTTGGATACCCAAGCTTCCCTTAAGTCTCGATGACTCTTCTGCTTCGTACATTAAACTCTGATATCTCAAATTTTATTAGATACTATAATAATGATTTAATTAGTTTACTTGATTGCTAAATTTCTAACATAATTGACGATATTTATTAAGAAAGTGAGAATATTATATGTGACGATCTGTTCAATTAATGTATTTTATATAAATTGATCTGTTAGTCGATAGAATTTTGGACTTCCCTTTCATCCAATGCCCTCTGTGCTTTCATGAAAATAAAATCGAAACTTTAAGAGCTTTCATAGAAAATATTATACTAATTGTCTATTGGTGATTGCAAATTTCTAAATACTATATCATTGATATGCGATCGATTATTATTAAGTAATAGATAACAACTTAACTAATTAAAAAATATTGTACCTTATTATATTTGGCATTTTATCTCTTGTGAGTAATACCCAAGCGTTCCATTTATATCAATGCCATCTTTGGATTTTACATCATTAAAAATAAATTATCGAAATATTTTATAGGAACATATAATATAATCTTAATTATACATGTAATTGGTGCTATTGTATGATTTTACAAGTTCTTAAGAATTAGAATTTTATATTAAGAAAGTTATTAAACCAAATTAAATATTGGTTTTATATATATTGGTATTTCCAAATATTCCAAACTAATTTAAGCAGTTTTCG
>JABUQX010065638.1:30000-32029 GCA_015478945.1 Trachelipus rathkii | reverse complement strand
CACACATAAGGTGGCGGTATAACCTTGGGTTTCTTTAGTTAAAAAAAAAGCAAAATTTAATGGAAAGTTCTATTTATTTTGACGAGTAACCAATAAAAGGTCTCTAAAGCTCTCTAATCATATTCACTATAATTATTAAAATATTTTTTTATTTTTTTTATTTATTTTTTTTACATTTTCCTATGTAAAATTTTAACAGGATTCCAAAAATGTATTCTTTTCGCTGTAGCTATTGTAGTTTTTTGAGATATAATTTTTTGATTTTTTTTTTTTTTTTTTTTTGTTTTTTTTTTTTTTTTTTTTTACATTTCCGCACTAAAAATGTTAGGCAGGATTCCAACATGTATTCCTTTCCCTGTTATGCTCAATTGTAAGTTTTTTTTTTTTTTTTTTTTGAGATATGAGATTGTAGTTTTAAACCATTATCAACCCATATATATATCTATATATATAATATATAATATATATATATATATATTTATATATATATATTTAATTAATATATTATATATATATATATATATATATATATTATATATATATACTAATATATAATACTGAGTCCTCTATTTAGGGGATTCAATGTACACAACACTGAATGGTTTGGTTCCTCTCTCATCCTGATTTAGGTGGGGAGGAGGCGAATCATTCAGCATTCGCAACGATCTGGAGCAACTAATTAAAGACCCTACCACATTCCGGATTGTCCCACCAATTCTTGAACACACTGGACCTATGTTTCACCACTAGTCTTCCTCTCTATAAATATAACATACAGACATCTTCGCTCTAATCTGGTAAATCTGACCACCAACTTTATATCTGCTTATTTTAATACTTTTTCTCTCCCACAGCTTCATCTGTCGCTAGCGCGTTTTTCTGGCACTTTGATCGGGCCGATTTGGGGGCCTTGCGTCTTGTTTCTACGCTAACTATAATTGGAATGACTGCTTTGTCTCTGGTGGCGCTTCGACTTTCTGCTTGAGTAAGGTGGGAGCTGTAATCGTTGGGATGGGATGAGCAATTCATTCCTTCTTCACTAAATCTTTTCTCTCCTCATATCCAGGGTTTCGATCGTGCTTGTTCTCTGGCCATTCAGGCTAGAGACAGTGTATATGGGTGAAAAATTCTCCGTTCTCCTATGCTTCTTTGGCTAATTTTTCATTCCGCCAGAATCGTTCTAGGCATTACTCTTCGACGAGCAGAAGCGGGCCTTTTCATCAAACGAAAGTGCGCTATCCTCTGGTTTCCTACTGACAAATCTTTCTGGCCTTCTTGCCAAAAACATCTCTACAACTTCTGTAAATTCTGCCTTTCTCCTCTTATTCGATCTGATGGTTCTGTTGCTAATGCTCCAACTGAAACGGCCAATCTCTTCGGCCTGCTATTTTCCTCTACTAAACCCTGGCGATTCTGGGCATTAGTCATCTTTCCCTCTCCTGCTCAGGTGTCCTATGCTCTTTGCCTGAGATTACATTTGATCGGGTGCATGGGTCCTAAATCTATGAACGTTAGGGAAGGCGGGCTGGCGCCGGTTGGATTCCTAACCGAGTTTTGAGGGAGTGTTGCTTCGTGCTATCCCGGCCGCCTCGTTGCATCTATATTATCTTGTCTCAACACTAAACTCCATTCCCGTCAGTGTTGAAAGCACGGCACTGTCGCAACCTATTCCAAAAAGGAAGCCGCTCTGATCTTCTAACTATCATCGCCTATAGCTCTCACTTGTATTCTATGCTAAGATCTTTGAAACCCTTCTCGACTCTCATTTCTTAGATCATTGGAATCTCATTCACTTGCTTTCCGATCGCCAGTATGGATTCGGTGCTCAAGGTGCTACTGGGCGATATATTTTCCTTTTTAACGTATTTATGGTTTTTCGCCATTAGGAACTACGGGGAGACTTAGGTGGTGGCGCGTGACATATCCAAAGATTTGACTGGGTATGGCACGCGTCACTGCTCTCCAAGCTCTTCTCCTTTGGGTTTTTCTCCTTCTCTCTGCTTACTTATATCTAGTTTTCTTTCAATCG
>JABUQX010065638.1:17500-25000 GCA_015478945.1 Trachelipus rathkii | reverse complement strand
GTAATAAACATTCATATAAACACAATGTTGGTATCCTTATATATGTTATTGGGTCTGTAGATTTCGAAAATAATGGTTTCAGAACCATCAGAAAAAATAAATAAATAAATAAATAAATAAATTTCTTATTCTTTTTGCTTATAACTTACAATTTACGTTTTTACATACCCTAAATCAGTAAATCAGTAAATCAACTACCCCTCCCTCCCCTCCGCTCCTGACCAAAGTCGTTGATCTATTGATCTATTTATCTATTGATCTATTGATCTATTGATCTATTGATCTATTGATTCAAGTCAAATTTTTTACTAAAATTGTAACGTTTTACATACCCTAATCAGTAAATCAGTAATCAAAACCACCATCCTCACCCTCCTTGTCATCCGTGATCCATTGATCTATTGATCTATTGATTTTAAAGTCACATTTCGAGTATCATTTTGGGGTAAACCCATAAATAAAAAACAAATTCTTTTATACACTGATCAGTGGAATATATGCTACAACTTACCAAATTTTCAACATTAATAAAGCTTACTTAACATCATCTGAACTATGATATAATACTACACGACAAACCTGACATGCTTTAAACATGAATAAAACTGTTAACGTTAACAAAGTTCACACTTAACAACCGTAAAGTAACTAACATAGCATAAAAAGGTAACCTATTCACACTTTTTGTCAAGCAATATCTCTCACATACATGTGTTAATTTATATTAACAGGGTAATATTTAACTAAAATTTTTATCACAACATTGGTTAATTATCATACTGATCAAAACGAATATTCTCTAGAACGTCATAAGGTTTTCTGCATCGCAATAAAGCTAACAATGGCGTACATGAACTAAGAAAAAATGTACAAAGACAAAAGCTAACACAACTTACACACGAAATAAACTGTTAACATTACAAAGTTTCCACAGCTTAACACGTAAAGGTAACTACATTGTAATGCAAACGTAACCTATTCTTACTTTTTTTCAGATATCTCTATCATTATTAACGTTTAATCTTACACTGACACAGTAACATTTTAGCAAAAATTTATCACAACATTGTTAATTATCATAAATGATCATGAATATACTCCTAAAACGTAAACAAGGTTTCCAACCATCATAAAGCTAACATGCGCGTAACATGAACTAAGAAATAATGTACAACGACAACGACAAACCTAACCCAACTTACACACGAATAAACTGTTAACATTAAACAAAGTTCACACTTAACACCAGTAAAGTACTAACTAACAATTCAAAAACGTACTTATTCAAGAACATTTAAGAATATTACTTGCGTGTATCTTTATTCTACAGTAAGTTGTATATTTAAAACAAAAATTCTATATTCGAAGCTAGTGTTAAATTACATACAGACCAGCGAAAGTATGCTAACGTAACAAGTTCCACATAATAAGCCAACATAACATTGGGCTAGAACCTAAAGAATATATATACAACGACAAAACCTGACACATCTTAAGCAAGAATAAAGCTGCTAACATTAACAAGGTCCAACTTATCATCAGTAAAGTAACTAAATAGGCTTACCATAACATAATCCATTACTTACCTTTATCAAACATATCACCGACATGACGTTGTTATTTACATTAACATAGTATATTTAACAAAATTTAGCAAAAACCGTGTGTAACTATCATACAGATCAAACGTGTATACTCTAACGTAATAAAGTTTTTCAAATCAATAAGCTTAACATCATATGAACTAGGAAAATAATGTACAAAGACAAACCTGACCACAACTTACACACGAATAAAGTGTTAACATTAACAAAGTTTCCTCACTTACAACCAGTAAAAAGAACTCCACATTGTTACTGCAAAACGGTAACTTTCTTACTTTTTTTAAGGCATATCTCTAACATAACATGTTTAATTTTATATTAAACATGGTAATATTTTAAGTAAATTTATCACATATTGGGTATTAATATACTGATAAACGAATATATCCTCTAACCCGTAATAAAGTTTCCACATCAATAAAGCTAACATAGCGTAACATGAACTAAGAAAATAATGTACAAAGACAAACCTAACACAACTTACACACGAATAAACTGTTAACATTAACAAAGTTCCACACTTAACACCAGTAAAGTAACTAACATTGTATGCAAAACGTAACCTATTCTTACTTTTTCAAGCATATCTCTAACATATTAACGTTAATCTTACACTGACACAGTAACATTTAACAAAAAATGTATCACAACATTGGGTAATTATCATACTGATCAACGAATACACTCTACGTAATAAAGTTTCCACGACAATAAAACCTAAAATAACGTAACATGACTAAGAAATAATGTCCAAAGACAAACTAACACAACTTTACACAGAATAAACTGTTAACGGATTAAACAAAGTTCCACGCTTAACACCAGTAAAGTAACTTAACATTGCATGCAAAACGTAACCTATCTTAACTTTTTCAAGCATCATCTCTAAACATATTAACGTTAATCTTACAAAGACACAGCACATCGTTGGAAATAACGAAACTCCTCGTGAAGATATCAACAACAAGCGTAGAGATGCGGGGAGATGTATCATATCAGCACGCGAAAATATCCTACTGAGGAAATAGAGTGTATAAACAATCCTTAAAGGTAATGAGATTCCTTCTTTCAACAATCTGAAGAAAGTAAACAAGAATAGAACGCACGAACGAACCCATATCAGAATCAAAGAGTATTATTCCTCGTTTAGACAACCAGCAACAACAACAACAACACAACAACAACAACAACAACAACAATAACATAGTAACAAAAATAGTTCTTTATATAACTAACCAACCGAATATATGCTGAACGTAACATTGTTGTTTCACATTATAAAGCTGACATAGCATTCCAGAACTAAGAATATAATGACAACGACAAAACCTAACACACTTGCGCATGATAAACAGACTAATCATTAAAATGTTCCATAACTTAACAACAGTAAAGAACCTAGCACAGCGTAACAAAACTGCAACTATTTCCCTTTCAGCATACTTTCTAATATATTAATGTTAATTTTACATTAACACTATTGATTTACGCTGCATTTCGAGTATCATTTTCGGATAAACTAGGCACACAATGAGTTCTTTATATACTCACCAGCGAATATATATGCTAACATACATGTTTTCACATTAATAAAAGCCTATACATAGCGATCATATGAATTAAGAAAAAATGTACATACGACAATCTAACACGAACTAACACGATAAACTGTTACATTAACAAAAGTTCCACACTTAACACCTGTAAAGTATACTAACATTGCATACAAAACGTAACCCTATTCATACTTTTTCCAAGCATAGCTTAAACATATTAAACGTTTAATTTTAACATTGAACACAGTTAATATTTACCAAGAATATCATAACGCCTTGTCTAATTATCATACGCAGACCAACGAATACTGTAAACATAACAAGTTTTATCCACACATAACACAAAAAATAGTTCTTTATATACTACCATCAATATATGCTAAGTAACAACGTTATTAACATAATAAGCTACATATACATAACCTGAACTAAGATATAATGTACAAACGACAAACCTAACACACTATAACATCACGAATAACTACTAACATTAACAAACTTCCGACTTAACAGCAATAAAGTACCTAACACTTCGTGCCCAAAAACGTAACCAATTCAACACTTTTTCAAGCAATTCTCTAACATTCATCAATGTTAATTTTAGCATTAACATCGTAAATATTTAAGCACAATTTTAGGCATAAACCTGTCTAATCATCATACTGACAACGAATATAATGCTAACGTAACAAATTTTTTTACATCAACTTAGTAATAATTTAACAAAAAAATTCATATAACCGTCTATAATATCATAATTCCCCAGACGAATAATTCAACATAAACAAGTTTTAACCCAAACATAACAAAAAAATAACAAAATTTTATCCTGACATAACATAAAAATAAAGTCTTTGAAATAAAATATCACAGTAAACGTATAGTTTTACTGATTTTAAAGCAGTAAATCAGTAAATCAAACCACCCATCCCTGCAATCCCCTACCCACCCACCCGCCTATGATCTATTGAACTATTGATTCAAGTCATATTTCGAGTATCATTTTGGATAAACATAACATAAAAATAAGTTCTTTATATACTGACCTACGAATATATGCTTAACCAACAAAAGTTTTTAGGACTTCAATAAGCTAGACATATCATAACGCAATAAGATATAATGTACAAAATGCAGACCTAACATAGCCTCGCGTATGAATAATCAGCTAACTTCTTGAAAATTCCCTACTTATCAGAGGTAAAGTAGCTAACAGGTCATACAAAACTCGATGTGTTCCCACTTTTCTAGCATATCAGCAACAGGTAAAGCCGTATTATCTAACAAAATCCCTTAACAAAGTGACCAATCTATCAAAGATACCAACATCTTGAACTATGAATTGACACTACCTTCGTCAAAGTGTCACTCGTTTCGAGTATAACATCATTTGACCTATGAATAAACGTAGATTTTATCAAATTTCTAGGGCAAACCTAACATTACTCAACAAAAACTTAACCGCAGGCTCCAACGTTTCTAACACATCATCATCAGTTAACACGGTAATATCTTACAAAAAACTCATCATTTCTCTAACAAATCAGTGTTGTTTTCACATTGTCATATTAATATTTAACATAACGTACCTAACTTACGAATAAACAGTTTTCATTAACCAAGAGTATCTAAAGCAACACATTACCTTCCGAGAGAAAACCCTGGGGAATGCGCCCCTTGAAAGGATGTGAATCCTGAGAGGGGGGGATCACCCCGAAGGGGTGTAAGCGGGCATTACCTCTCCAAAGGAGGGGTAAGGCCTCAGCCCGAAGGGCTGAGGCCCAAAGCCCGCTTACACCCCTTCGGAGTGATCCTCCCTCTCAGGATTCACATCCTTTCAAGGGGCGCATTCCCCAGGGTTTTCTCTCGGAAGGTAATGTGTTGCTTTAGATACTCTTGGTTAATTGAAAACTGTTTATTCGTAAGTTAGGTCGTTATGTTAAATATTACTATGACAATGTGAAAATAACACTGATTTGTTAGAGAAATGATGAGTGTTTGTAGGATATTACTGTATTTGATAATTGACCAGTGTTGTGATAAATTTTAGTTAAATATTACCATGTTAATATAAATTAACATTGTTATGTTAGAGATATGCTGAAAAAGTAAGAATAGGTTACGCTGTGCATGCAATGTTAGTTACTTTTCTTGTGTTAAGTGTGGAACTTTTTGTTAATGTTAACAGTTTTATTCGTGTGTAAGTTGTGTTAGGTTTTGGTCTTTTGTACATATTTCTTAGTTCATGTTACGCCATGTTAGCTTTATTGATGTGGAAACCTTGTTACGTTAGAGTATATTCGTTGATAAGTATGATAATTAACCAATGTTGTGATAAATTTTTGCTAAATGTTACTGTATCAGTGTAAGATTAACGTTAATATGATAGGGATATCCTTGAAAAGTAAGAATACGGTTACGTTTGCATGCATGGTTAAGTTATTTTACTGGTTTAAGTGTGGAACTTTGTTAATGTTTAACAGTTTATTCGTGTGTAGTTGTGTTAGGTTTGTCTTGTACATTATTTTCTTAGTTTTCATGTTACGGCATGTTTTAGGCTTATTGATGAGGAACCTTATTACGTAGAGTATAGTTCCGTTGATCAGTATGATAACTAACCATGTTTGTGATAACATTTTAGTTAAATACAACCATGTAATATATAATTAACATTGTTTGTTAGAGATATTGCCTTGACAAAAGTGTGAACTAGGTTACGTCATTGTTATGCTTATGTTAGTTACTTTAACTGTTGTTAAGTGTGGAACTTTGTTCACGTTAACAGTTTATTCATGGTTAAGGCAATGTTAGGTTTTGTCGTTGTGTATTATATTCATCAGTTCAGATGGTGTTAAGTAAGCTTTATTAATGTGAAAACTTTTGTTTTTATTATGCATATATTCACTGATCAGTGGTATAAAGAATTTGTTTTTTCATGTTTATGTTTACTCCAAAATGATACTCGACAATGTGACTTTGAATCAATAGAGTCATAGATCGAATGATCACGGATGGACCAAGGAAGGGTGGAGGGATGGTGGTTTGATCTTACTGATTTACTGATTTAGGGTATGTAAAACGTTACAATTTAGTAAAAAATTGACTTGAATCAATAGATCAATAGATCAAATAGATCAATAGATCAATAGATAAATAGATCAATAGATCACGACTGGTCAGGAGGGTGGTTGGATGGTAGTTTTGATTTACTGATTTACTGAATTTAGGGTATGTAAAAACGTAAAATTTGTAAGTTATAAGCAAAAAGAATAAGAAATTTTTATTTATTTATTTATTTATTATTTTTTTATGTGATGGTTGAAACCATTTTTTTCGAAATCTACAGACCCAAATAACATATATCACAGGATACCAACATTGGTTGTTATTATGATGTTTATTACTAGCACCGCCTGGCTCACCCAGCAACCGGTGTCGGAGCCAATCATCAGCAATTCCAATACTAACTCTTCTAGAAATACACTCTGAATCCTCTCACCAAATTTCAGCCTTCTACGAACACTTCGATTTTTTAATGGGGGTGGGGTCTCCCCTTCGGGGGGGCTCACGGAGATGTAACCTCGGCTACAACGAAGTTACCTCATCATCTAACACCCTCCAAATTTTAACCCAATACGATAACTCTAACCATTGTAGATATATATCGGACTCAGACGGATGCGAATAAGAACCACGCGCGGAAACGGCAAGTCGGAGTGGCGTAAAAAAACGATTCTTAAGGAATACGTTTTTCACTCAGGCATTCGATTCCCTTCGGGAATCGATTCTTCAATATAATAAATAATATAATAATAATACATACATAATAATAATAATAATAATATAATAATAATAATAATATTATGTGTATGTGTATGTGCAAGCGCAAGCGCACTCGCTCTCTCTCTCTCTCTCAAGCGCATCGAACACCTGGCTCGATTGGGAGAACGTTAGGGTTAATCTCAATTCTCGAATTGGAAGGCCAAAGGGCATACGCGGGCGTAAGCGATAACGCATCTCGAAGGGAGGTACCCCCCTATATACATCCTAGAGACTTGAATCTTACCCTGTTTCGAGCTTAACACATACATAGATTATATTCCAAGTTTGAAGCCAATACCTCTTTTCCTTCATATCGAAAAGGGTGGGCTCGACCAAATGGCCCTATTACTACTATATATATATATATAATATATATATATTATATAATATTTATAATATAATATATTATATATACTATATATATATATATATATATATAATATATATATATATATATATATATATATATATATATATATATATATATATATATATATATATATATATATATATATATA